>MU681287.1:45673-80232 GCA_026770625.1 Nicotiana glauca
TATATTTAGTTGTTAATTTAGTAGTTTAATTTGTTAGTTAATTAGTTAAACACAAGAATCTAAATATCTATAAGTTAGGAATTGTTCAAGCTTGTCTTCTTGGTGATAGTGAACAGCTGTAGCTAAACCTTAGTTCTTTGTGGGATTCGACTCCGGACTTGTAAACCGGATTATATTTACAACGACCGCATTGTCCTTTTATAAGTCATAGTTGGGCGTGATCATTTCCTTATACTTATGTATGCATGTATGTGTGTGTTTGATGAAGTAACAATACAAATTAATATATCACGTGGGTAATTAAAAAATTTAACCTTTAATAATTCATTAATTTTTTTCTTAAAATGCTCAAGCATAAGGATCAAAAGTGCAAATTATAGTTAATTGAAGGTTATATGTGCTTAACCATAAATGCAAGGATCACAATCAAAATTTACCAATAACCGAGGGACAAAAAATGCAATTATTCCATAAAAGTGATAACCAATAAAAATAGAACTTATTTTAATAAATTACTGTATGTCATAAATATATTATATTATGGATGTTCATACTCCGTTGTAAATAAGCTTCATGAAGAAGCTTATCCATATGGGACTCCGCCGTAAATATGTTTATCTATTTAGTACTCTAGTGGAAATAAGCCTCCTGTAGAAGCTTATCACTTCGGTACCCGATTATGGATAAACATTACCCCCGGTAGAATATTATCCATATCGGGTATAATAAGTTTATCCTTTCAGTATCCGGTTATGGATAAACATTACCCCCGGTAGAAGATTATTCATACCGGGTATAATAAGCTTATCCATTCGATACTCCGTTATGGATAAACACTACCCCCAGTAGAAGATTATCCATACAAGGTATAATGAACTTATCCTTTCAATACTCCGTTATGGATAAACATTACTCTTAGTTTAAGATTATCCATATCGGATATAGTAGCAGCTTACACAGCAGCTTGCGGTAGCAGCTTACACAACAACTTCCTTTCTTTTATAAATAGAAGAGTTTTCAGTTCATTATGTACACCAGTTTGAATTCGAATAATATATCAGTTTCTCTCTATACATGTCTTTACATTACAGTCTTTATTTTATAACACGTTATCAGCACGAGACTCTACCATTTTGAGCAAATACTTTGAAAGTATTTGAGGTACGAACTTTCTTTTTCTATATAATGTCAAATCTTTCTAAACTTGAATTTGTAGCCCTAGATATATCGGGCAAAAGCTACTTGTCTTGGGTGCTTGATGCATAAATTCATCTTGATGCGATGGGTCTGGCAGACACCATCAAGGATAAAAATCAGGCATCAAACCAAGACCGTGCCAAAGCAATGATATTCCTATGCCATCACCTTGATGAGGGCCTGAAAATTGAATATCTTATTGTTAAAGATCCAGTCATACTGTGGAATAATTTGAAAGATAGATATGACCACCTGAAGATGGTCGTTCTTCCACAGATACATTATGATTGGACTCATCTAAGGCTACAAGATTTTAAATCTATTAGTGAGTATAATTCTGCTATGTTCAGAATTATTTTCCAATTGAAATTATGTGGTGATAATATGACTGATCATGATATGTTGGAGAAAACATTCACCACTTTTCATGCCTCGAATATGCTCCTGCAACAGCAATATCGAGAGATGGGATTTAAAAAGTATTCTGAACTTATCTCACATCTTCTTATAGTCGAGCAACATAATGGGCTATTAATAAAAAATCATAAAAGCCGACCTACTGGTTCTTGTCCATTTCTTGAAGTGAATGAGACGAACTTCCACCAAGCTAGACGTGGAAGAGGTCGTGGCCCCAGTTGTGGTCATGGACGTGTTCGGGAAAGAAACTCTAATCATGGTAATAATAATGCACCAAAGAACCCTCCTCGCCACCAGCAGTTGAAAAGGAAGGAACAAAAGCATGAAGCGGTGCAAGCACCAAATGCAGAAAGTGCATGCTATAGACGTGAAGGAAAAGGGCAATGGTCACGTACCTGTCGTACGCCAAAGCACCTGGTTGAGCTTTATCAAGCCTCCCTAAAGAAGAATGAGAAAAATGCTGAAGCAAATTTTATTTCTAAAGATAATTTAGACTTCATGCATTTGGATGTAGCTGATTACTTTGCACTCCAAGAAGGAGAAACAAGTTATGAAATCGGTAGTGAATATGTAGAAATATAAATATTTTAATTTTTGTTGTTTGGTTATGTACATAAATAAAAGTTATGATTTGATAGTGATGTTGACTATAATATATCTTATTTATATCATTTTGAAGAATATGGATAACATTATTAGATCAATTTAAACTCTAGCAGAGGTTGCAAGAAATATACAACCACCAGAAGTGGTTATATTTTGTATATCTCATTGTAATTATATTTTGTTAACCATCAGAAGTGGTATATGTCTATGATCACCAGAATTGATAATTTAGGCTTTCTATGTTTACAATTGAAGATAAGCTACATAAATATTCTCTATATTAAATGCACGCCTTGATTTGCTCCTGAAGTAGTAAATATTTTAAAAGAGGTTGAGGCATCACAATTCGATGTGATTGATGCGCATTCAGATAATTATGTTCGATTTTCCTGAAAGATGAGAACTTTTGATAATAATAATCCATTCCCTGAAGTGAATGTGATAATATTAATAAATCTGGTAAATATGAACGCGCTCTTGATGCAAATATATTACGATTCACCTCCAGAAGAGGTAATATAATTGAGAGAATATATACTCAATATTTCGTATTTTAAATTTGCTCCTGAAGAAGTAATACAATTGAAATTGCCTCCTGAAGTAGGAAAATATTATGAAGAGGAGTTTTCTTGTGCTTAAATAATTGTTTATTTGATTGTGATTTTCTCTTATGATACCAGAAGTGTTTGAGCAATATTTGATAGTACAAAATGTATCAACAACTCCTGAAGAGCTAACTGTTTGCCTAAAAAACACATGACACCAGTAGTATCCGATAAATATTAGATTGTGGATAATAATTAAAGGCTCTCGAAGAGCTTATTTACAAATATGTCATTCATATTATATGATTATGGTCAAAACATATCTTGTAGTAAACCTGAAGTTTACTAAAATAAATGGCTATCATATTGAGACTATAATGATTGAAAGATTGAAAATCTTCATGTTTCCACAATCATAGGGGGTAAAATAATATGTATATGAGAAATTACCTGCCTTATTCTTCGATTTGTACTACATCATGTATCACGGTAAACCAAAAGTTTACTAATACAAAAGTAGCCACAGAAAATCAGAAGTTTACTAATGCAAAAGTTTATATCATAGTAAACCAGAAGTTTACTAAGAGATAGCACATGCCATGATAAACTTAAAGTTTTCATTTGCCATTTTTAAATGAGCTATTTGAGAATTTAGATAAGCATATACTGAAGAAGTAGAAGATTCTTCAAGAATTCTCATGTGTTGTTTGTTCTCATAATAAATTGATTATACCAGCTAAAGTTGAGACTAAGACCGTTGATTCTGAAATATATAAAAGGTGAATATGGGCTCATTCACCTATCATATGAACCACTTATAGATGCATATATAAGATGGTTACATGTAGTTGGCATTTGAAATTGTTTTTCTCATTTAGGAGCATAATTTTCAGATTATGAAATCAAGACAGTTCATCTTGATAATGCTGGTTTATATACATGCTAGTGTAGCAGTGAATACCTCCTATTAATGGCTAAACTATTGTTTATGAGAACAAAGCTTCATATGTTGGTCTAAGATTTTCTAAATTGCATATAGCAGCACTTGTATGCATGAGACCAGCAATATATGATAAGTCCTCCGCTCATAATTGGTTTAGGATCAGAAATCAAATATTTTACTGTCTTTTGATGTGTGGTATATGATTAATTTCTCTACCACAATGCACAAAGATATGTTTCCCAAAGAAGATTGGGGATATATGTTAGTTTTTCTAACATCTGGGGAATGGAATAAACAACTAAAAAATATGCTATATGAATCGAATTATCATTAATATGATCTTCACTTAGAAGATAATTCAAGTCAAATGCCAGAAGCGTTTGTTGATCCAAAAGCAAATATCGTATTTCAGCTGCAAATGCTCCTATTAAATTTTAAAATCCTTGAAGGATAGAGTTTACTGTACGCGTGAAGCGTGGTAGACCAATCGGTTCCAAAGGTAACAATCCTTGAAAAATGATAAGGAGCTAATAATCAAAATGATCATAATGAGGAGGAAATGAGCTCTAGAAGAGCCCACGATATAACATTTCATGAAACTCCAGAAGAAGTTGGGGTACCTGAAAATAAAGAAAGTGATGAAATCTCAACAAGTTATGCCGCTTAGGAACCGATACAAAATGACCGTCGACGATATATTTGATACAATATAGTGCACAATGCTGTAAAATATTATGAGGATCAGACCAGTAGTCCAGACACTTGAAGATGTCATGCCATTTAAATGCAAGTCATAACCTATATGACTCATTTGATTAAATCTTTATAAAGATCTCTGAAGGATTTAAAATGCCTGAAGCATATAGTTCAAAGTCTCTAGAAATGTACTCGATCAGATTATAAAGATCTTTGTACGGTTTAAATCAATCTGGGAGCAAGTGATATAATCGCCTCAGTGAATATTTGCTGAAAGAAAGTTACATCAATGATGTTATTTGTCCATGTATTTTTATAAAGAAAATGTCATTAGAATTTGTTACACTTGATGTTTATGTTGATGACATAAATCTTGTTGGAACTCCACAAGAGCTCCAAAGGCAATTGAATATCTTAAGAATGAATTTGGGATGAAAGATCAAAAATTTATCTACAAATTAAATATTTAGCAGACGAGATCTTTGTCCATCAATTTGCCTATACAGAAAGGGTCTTTAAATGCTTTTACATGGACAAAGCGCACCCATTAAGTACACCAATGGGTATTCGATCACTTGAAGTGAATAAGGATCCATTCCGACCTCTAGAAGAGGATGAGAAACTCCTTGGTCCTGAAATACTCTATCTCAGTGCAATTGCTATGCACTTATGTATCTTGCTAATGCTAACAAAAATGGTGCAGATCGTATTGGTTATGCAGATACAAGATTAGAATGCAGGGATTCAAATATTTAAAACAAGGTTTTCATCAGGGGGAGTAAAATACGCGAGTGCACTCTTTTTCCTTCACTAGAATTTTTTCCCATAGGGTTTGTCCTAGTAAGGTTTTAATGAGGCACACTATCTTTTAATGAACATCCAAGGGGGAGTGTCATAAATATATTATATTATGGATGTTCATACTCCGTTGTAAATAAGCTTCCTGAAGAAGCTTATCCATATGGGACTCCACCGTAAATATGTTTATCTATTTAGTACTCTATTGGAAATAAGCCTCCTGAAGAAGCTTATCACTTCGGTACCCGATTATGGATAAACATTACCCCGGTAGAAGATTATCCATATCGGGTATAATAAGTTTATCCTTTCAGTATTCGGTTATGGACAAACATTAAACCCGGTAGAAGATTATTCATACCGGGTATAATAAGCTTATCCTTTCGATACTCCGTTATGGATAAACACTACCCCCAGTAGAAGATTATCCATACCGGGTATAATGAGCTTATCCTTTCAGTACTCCGTTATGGATAAACATTACTCTTAGTTTAAGATTATCCATATCGGATATAGTAGTAGCTTATACAGCAGCTTCCTTTCTTCTATAAATAGAAGACTTTTCAGTTCATTATGTACATCAGTTTGAATTCGATATATCAGTTTCTCTCTATACCTGTCTTTATATTACAGTCTTTATTTTATAACACCGTAGTATTATTTAAGATTAATAGTGCCATTATCAAAGAATTGTCTCCGTTCAAGATGAAAAGAAAGTTGAGTAAATAAGACATTTGAACTAATAGTTAAAATTTATACGAAAGAAAGAAATGTCACAACATTGAATCATAAAATCACAATGTTCATTGTACTCTTTTTTTCCTTCCTAATCTTGAGCTTTTGAATCTCTCGCGTTTATTGTTTACGGAACTGAGGCCAAAAGAAAAGGAATATGGGGTTACTTGAACTTCTTTTTTGTATAAATATAAAGAGAGAGAGAAGAATTAAAAATTAAAAAATCTGCGCGAATTGCAATCCCCGGGAGTAGGGGTGTACATGGACCGAGTTGGTTCGCTTTTTATTAAAACCAAATCAAACCAACTATATCGGGTTGGATTGGTTAGGTTTTGTCAGGTTTTTTGATTTTTTTGTTATGTGAATATATTATTTCATTCTTACTTTGTTAAACTTTTTATAAGTAAATATATGTTTAGTAAAAATTAAAAAACTTGACAAACTTATGATCTATTAAAATATTTTATGGTGGTATTTTATTAATAACATATGATAGTTATTTTTTTAGTACTCTAACAATAATTTTTCGTTCATGTATACTTATAAGGTTAAACGAGTTTAATAATAAAACATAAAAATCAACATGATACCTAATTAATGATAAGTTCTATTTAATTTTAGATTATCAAAATACTACTTTAAATTTGAAAAAGATATAAGAATTTAATAAATCTTGATATATGAACAAGGAAGAACAAAGAAATTGATGCATTTCAGTAACACTTGATAAGAAAGTGATCATATAACACATTATTTAAGGTTAGTAAAAATGGAGTACTTCATATTCTATCAAATAATACCTTCCATAAGAGAATCCCAAATATTTCTAGAATTTTTGTAAAGAAAATTCTATATAAAGTCTTAAAAGTATATATAAAAATTATATATTTATATGTCAGTTTGTTTCGGATTTTTTTACTCAATTCCAAATTAAATTAAATCAAACCTAATCGGGCTTTAATCGCTTTGGTTTGATTTTTCGATTTGATTCGGTTCGGTTTATATCCATGAGAGCATGTAGTCAAATAAATAGTCTTCTCTAAGTCGTCGAAGATGGGGAAATTGGGAATAAGTTGAGTTCTATTTTTAATAAATAAAATAGTAGTTCCTGAAAATTAATGAGAAAAGTCTACATTTGTACCAGATGAAGAAGAGAAGAAATTTGGTGGAACGTATCCATCTCACATTTACGTGGGACTATCTGTCGATGTACAGGAAATGCTTTGCCGCATTCTAAGGGAACTACATTATTTAGTCAAATGACATTGTTTGGCCAAACTTCAAAATAGGTTTATTTTGAAAAGTATTTTTTTAAATATTTTTAAAAAAAGATATTTTTGGTAAGAAATAATTTATGTTTGATTAATTAATTTGAAAAATATTTTGAGCAACAATTGATCAAACTTTCAAAGGTGTTTCTAATTGTATTTTTTTTAAAGTATTTTTTAAAAAAGTATTTTGTGGAAGAAGCTAATTTTTTTTCTTCTCAAAAACTGCTTTTGCTTCTATTCAAAAATATATTTTTACTTCTAAAAGCTTGACCAACACCCTAACTTGAAAAAAAGTACTTTTAGTTAGAAAAAAGCTTGGTCAAACACAAAGACAATATTCAGGGCACGGGTGCACCATAAGCGCCAAAGACCCAACTTTCCGAAAGGGTGCCTGAGAGATGTATTTTTTTTGTTTAGCAATTTAAAATTCAAAACAAAGACTAAAGAAAGAGATGGAAAAAAGTAACCAATAAAAAAGGAAAAAAAAGTAACAAACACAGTGTACTTAATTAGAAAAAAAGACAGGAGCATAGGGATTTAACCATATTTGTTAATCAAAATATAATTTAAAAGAAGAAAAAGTAAGAGATCAAACTTTTGACTAAAAGATAGAAGGTACACCTCCTTATCAGTGCACTAAAATGATCACTTATGCTTGGGTTCACCCGTATTAATTTAAGTATTTGAACTGAAATTCACTGGTATTATATACTCCATCTATTTCAATTTATGTGAACTTATCTGATTGAGTACAGAATTTCAGAAAAGAGAGAAGACTTTTGAACTTGTGGTATAAAATGAGGCACATATATTTTGTATTGTTATAAATCATTGCATAAATGTAAATTATTTCAAATAAGGAAATGCGTCATTCTCTTTGGCACAAACTAAAAAATTTTTTACATAAATTAAAATAGAGGGAGTATGATTTAGGAAGAGAAGGATGAGTTCACATGAACCTGCCCCTCCCATATGCATTTGCCTCGAGTCAAACAGGCTAAAAAGCCCCATAAGTACGCGAAATTATAACAGTAATCCAAAAATGTTCTTTTGAGCTGTGTAGTCTCTACCGAGAAAGAGAAAAAAAAAGAATAGCAGATAATAGTACTCTTTTAGAAAATTAAAAAAAAAAAGGAAAATAAAATAAAGATGATCTCATACCTAAAAAAGAGGGATTGACTATCACAATACCCTGAAATAGGCATTGGAAAGGGGACAACTAGTTCTTCAAACAACCTGCTCAACCATACCAGTTCCCCCACTATTTTCCTTAAAGCTCTGTACTCTGATTCTGCAGAAGATAGTGATATAGTTTTCTGTTTCTTGGACTTCCAACTAACAAGATTATTTCCCAAAAGCACCAAATAGCCTGTGATAGATCTCCTAGAATCTGGAAAACTAGCCCAATCAACATCACAATATGCTCTGACTGTACAATCTGCATCTTTGGACATGAAGATTCCCAGAGTGGAATCACCTTTCAGATACCTAAGCAGATGGAAAGTTGCCTTCAAATGTGGCTCTCTAGGCTCTTGCATGAATTGACTTAGCTGCTGAACACTATATGTTATGTCCAATCTAGTGTTGGTTAGGAAGTTTAGCTTTCCTACCAGTTTCCTGCAATATGTAGGAATTTGTAGAATGGCACCTTCTTTAGCCTTTCACTTTACTGTAGGGTCTAAAGGTGAGGAACAAGATTTATAGTCTAGGCAGTTATACTCCTTTAACAGGTCCAGCACAAACTTCCTTTGAGAAATTATCACACCATCATCCTTGTATATCACTTCCAGTCCTAGAAAAAAATGCAATTGCTCCAGATCTTTGATCTTTTATTGTTCATGAAAAAAGTCTTTCAACTGTGTGATCTCCTCTTTATCAGTTCCAGTAAGTAACACAACATCAACATATACTGCAACATACACCAATGAATCTCCATTTTTCTTGTAAAAGAGTGAATAATCATTCATGGAGTGTGTATATCTTTTTGAGCATAAAGCCTCAATCAATTTTGTATACCACTGTCGACTAGCTTACTTTAGACCATAGAGAGATTTGTTTAGTTTGCATACTAGTCCAGGTTTGTCCACAACAAGCTCATGAGGGGTTGAATATATACTTCCTCATTAAGGTCTCCATGGAGGAAGGCATTGTTTACATCTAGCTGAGATATCCACCAACCTTTCTTCACTGTTGTGGCTATTAATGCCCTCACTGTTGTCATCTTCACTACCAGGGAGAATGTCTCTGTGTAGTCAATTCCTGCCTGTTGTGTGTAGCCTTTTACAACCAATAGAGCCTTGAACCTTTCTATATTACCATCAGCTTTATGCTTCACTTTGTAGACCCACTTGCATCCTAATACTTGTTTTCCTGGTGGTAGATATACCAGGTCCCAAGTGTGATTGGAATATAGAGCCTCAAACTCCTGTGTCATTGTAGCTTGCCATGCAGGATCAATGGTTGCTTCCTCATATGATGATGGTTCCCTATCATGACAAACATTTCTCAAAAGAACTTGACAATTAGGAGTTAGTAGATTAGAGGTGACAATGTGGTTTACAGAAAAAAATACACTAAGGGAGTTGGGGTTTGGTTTAAGTTTAGATAGGGAATGTACATAGTCTTGTAGATAACTAGGTGCCTTGTGTGTTCTTGATGACTGTCTCAGTTGTATAGGTTCTGCATGAGATTGTTCAGTATGATCCTGTGGTGAAAGTTGTGCTGGAGAATTAGGTGTCATGTATAAAGAATGATCATGTGTAGGTGACATGGGATTAGTTGTATTCTCAACATTACTCCCTTAAACACTCAAATGTTCAGATGTTTGATGTGTAATGTTTGTACTGTCAGAAGGTTCAATAAAAGGAATTGAATGAGGGACACTAGATTGGGGAGACATATCCAAATTAGTTGCAAATGGAAAGATATACTCATTGAAAACTACATCTCTGGAAACAATGATTTTTCTAGTAGCCAGACTTAGAACTTTGTATCCCTTTGTGTTGAAAGGATAGCCAATAAAAATATGTGGTGTTGTTCTAGTTCAAATTTGTCTCTATGAGGCTTAGGTATAGAGGGGTAGCACAAGCACCCAAAACTCTTTAGGTGAGAGTACTTTGGCTTTCTCTTGTATAACAGTTCATATGGAGTTTGGTCATTGATAGAAGTGGAAGGCAGCCTATTTATATGAAGGCTGACAGAGAATGCATTCACCCTAATATTTTGGGGCAATTTAGACTGAAAGAGGACAACCCCAACTGTCTCAAGGAGGTACTTATATTTTCTCTCCACCACACCATTTTGTTGTGGGGTGTAAGGGTAAGTTCTTTGATGTATGATACCTTTGGATTGAAATAGTATTTTTGTCTCTGTGTTGGTGAACTCCAGTCCATTGTCTGTTCTCACAACTTTAACATTTACTCAAAATTGATTTTCCACCAAGTTGAAAAATCCTTTAAGAACTTGATAAGCACTGCTTTTACTAGATAGAAGATGAGTCCAAGTGGTCCTACTAAAATCATCCACAATAGTCATGAAATATTTGTACTTATCATGTGTAGGCATATAATATGGTCCCCATAAGTCAACATGTAGAAGTTCAAAAATCCTATTGGTTGTATTAGTTTTCTAAGGATATGTGAGTCTTTCCTGTCTGGCCATTGGGCAGATGGTGCAATTGAAGGATTATTTGGGAGAAAAGGTTACAAGGATAGAGGAAATACTTTTCATTTTCACAAAGGGAACATATCCAAGTCTGTCATGCCACAGAATATCCACATGGTTTCCAACACACATATGAGAAAAAGGACTAGAACAATTAGAAAATGAACTCTTAGAAAGAAATTGTTTCTCATTACCTTCACTTGGGCTATTTACAATTGAGGATGAGAAAATACACTTATTGGCATGAGATATTGTATTTACAATAGAATGAAGTGGACAATGTGTGTTACAAGTGCAGTGAGTGACATGGGTAGACAGGAAATCAATGACATTTGCTCCAGGACTTGTACTGTTGCTTTTCAAGCACCTTGGACACAAGATGTATAGTATATCTTTGACTCTACCAATCACCCGAGGCTCTTTATTGAAGGGGCATGCAGTATACAGTAGGACTTGATGAAGGCAACAAGACAATTAAGATGAGAAGCTAGAGAATGAATAGAAATTAGGTTGTATTTAAAAGAAGGGACCAACATTATCTTATTCAAAGTGATCTTAGGAGTAAGTACAATACTATCAATCTCAGTCACCTTCACTTTATAGCCATTTGGGAGAATGAAAAGTAGGGGATAAGGTAAAATTATTATATTGGTTAGCAATGATCTATTAAATTTCATGTTATTTGATGCCCCTGAATCTAAAATCTATGAATCAATCTTGTTTTTGAAACATTCACATGAGAGTTTCCTAAAATCAATAGAGAAGGTGCAAGCTATTATGCCTGCAAAGTTTGCTGATGAGGTGTTGACATTATCTGAGTTGTTCCTCCCTCCTCCTGATTGGAACTACTACAGTAGATTCACAAGTTGACTGTATTCTTCCTTTGTGAGACTGACATTTTTAGCACTGTAGTTCCCATCACCAGTATGTTGAGTATCTATGGCTACTACATGTGCATTATCCACTCCTCTATTTCCCCTGTTGAACCTGGCACCTTGGCTTACACCTGAATTATTCCCATGGTTATAGTTTTGTTTTGGATTTTGGTTGAAACTGGAACCTCGATTGTCACTTAGATTTGGATTTTGATTTTGATTGGATCCTTGAGGATAGCCATGAAGTTTATAACATTTCTCTCTCGTGTGGCCTGGCTTTTTGCAGTAATCACAGAATGGTCTGTTTCTATAGCTTTAAGAGTTATTAGGTGAATAATTTGTCTTGAATGATGTTGTCCTGTTTGTGTTGACATTTAGGGCTGATGACTCAAGAGCTAAGTAGTTATGAGGCTTAATTTCTCTTTGTATTTCCTCTTGAATCAGTAATGAGAAGGCCTGTTCAATTGTGGGAAGAGGATTCATCATGAAGATACTTCCTCGAACAATAGTGTATGTCTCATTCAGCCCCATAAGGAATTGTATTAGTCTTCTATCCTGTTCTGCTTTGTGTATACTTTCCCTTGCTCCACATGTGCAATTGCAAGTGCAATGAGATTTGGTAATTAGAGTAGTGAGTTCCTCCTACAACTTCTTCATTTTTGTGTAGTATCCAATAATGTTAAGTGCTCCTTGAGACAAGTCGTTAATCTCCTTTTGAATTTGGTAGAGCTTTGTTCCATTTTTCTGATCATATCAATCTTCAAGCTCTTTGCACAACTCAATTGCATCTATCACATATTCAACATTGTCTGCAATCTCATTTGCCAAGGAATTCAAAATCCATGAAGTCACCATATCACCACATCTCTCCCACAATCGATAGCTTGAGGAATCTAGATCTGGCTTTTTGCAGTCACCATTGATGAAGCCTAGTTTATTTTTCATCGATAGGGTTCTCATTACACCTCTTCTCCATGAGCGATAACCAAATCCATCAAATGGAATAGGAACTAGGGCTATTCCCGGATTATCAAAGTGATGCATGTAAAAAGGGCTACTAGTATCAACAATTAGCTGATTAGCAGTTTCAGCCACAGTTGGTGCCGGTTGTTCAATATCTCCATCATTAGCCATCTCTTATAAGACATAAAATTAAACTAATCGATCAGGATAGGATTCCAACTACAGAACTAGAACTCTGATGAAGCATTTTAAGGAAAATGTATTGAAATCGATGAGATCAAGGTCTGCATGCACACGATCAAAACAAAATCGAGACTGACGAAATTAGATTCAACAGATCTCGAAAAATGAATCGGAGTTTCTGACCTTGCTGTGATATCATATCAAGTTACATCAATGGAACAGTAGCTTCCTCCTTAGTTGAGCTAAGAATGCAACAACAACAATGGCGGAAGCTCAGTCCTCTTGGACTTTTCTTTCAATAAAAAAAAATGAATCTCATTCAAATGTGATTGTGGCCGCCGTTGGACTTTTCTTTCAATAATGAAATGAATCCCATTCAAATGGGATTGTGACTGCCGAAGGACTTTTTAATTTGCTAATCCAATTCAAAATTGGATTAGTATTTTCTTGAACGCATCCTTTGTGAACTTTTCAATTTGCAAAATTTTCCTATTAAAGAAAATACAATTTCCATATCAAATTGGAATGCAAATTGTCGTGCTTTTTAGGAATTTAAAGACATAATTGAATTTTATAATTAAGTCTTTAATTATATATATATATATATATTATACCCTTTGTGCTAGCAAAGAATATAATAATATTTCATTTGGACTAATAACTAAATTTATTTGACTAATTAAATTCTTTAATTTAATTAACAAATAATAAAGTAACTAATCCTTTAGCAAAGATCAGAACACTCGTTAGTGTGCGACCCCATAGGTTCAATACTGAACCGGTAGTAAATTAATCACATCAATATACTAATCGAGGGTGGTGTCTAGCAACACTCCTTAACGACCGGATAGCATGAAGTATATAATTTACTCTCAAGAACCAGTAGAAGAATAATGTAGTAATTCCTTCTGTCCTTATAGCTCTGGATCACCCTAGGATATGGTTCAACTGTCAAATCCTAATAGACGACCAACTATGTGTTCATGTCAAATATAATCGACCATTGAATGACCTAAGAAACTCATTTCTTCTTTCATTCAATTGCGCTGGCCAAAGTCTTAATTTGGTTGTTTATAATTCACGACAACATGGAGCTTAAACTCATTACCAAGAGTTGATAGATTCCATCTTGTTCCATCACTAATTCTACAAGTATTTAATCATTCCCAATATCATTTCAACTATCGCCCTAGGGCCATAGGTGTGTAGTATCAAAGCACAATAAATAACTTGTCAATTACTATGATGATCTAAGGTCAAAGGAAACCTTTACATCATATTCTTCAAGAGAATATCCTATTGACAGTGTATGGTAATTCTAACCATTAGGAATTATCCAATGAGTCGGTTCAATAATCATATCTCTATATGCATCATCTATCTATGTGATTTAGTTAATGAGATCAACTAATCTTTATCCCATAAAGACGATCACATAAATATTGATCTAACCGAATTACTAATGTCCAAATTAATAATCCTACGATCAAGAGCAATTTAAATTAAATTGTAAGAGACTTTGCTCTCATTATCATGATCTCTATCACGATGACAAATCTCAAAATTTAATGAAGGACCTTATCAAATTAATCAAACAATTAATAATAACTATGATAAAAGAATATCAAATGCCATATATATTTTATATGAAATAACATTCACGAAAAATATGTTCAAATCATCAAACATGAGATTGGATCTAGGGCATATTTAATATATCCCTAGCATTCACTTGGAATGAGTCTAACCCACTTGTAAGTAGAGACTAACTTGTCTACTTGTCTGTTTGTCTACTTGAAAGTAGAGACTGACTTGTCTACTTTCTTCGTCATTATTTATGAATCATACAGTGATGGTGGGCATTACTACTGTTTTTTTGTGTGTGGATATTTAGACTTCAATCACTTAACTGTAATTAGTTCATATGTATTTTTACCTTATAATTTTTTTTATTGTGGTAAGTTGATCTGATACAAGGACAATGTGCGAGTAAATCTTTACCTTGATTTGCTAAGTAAATGCACGCTGCAATATTAGAGTGAGTGGTTGAATCAATATGAATGCGGTTATCACTATTTCACAATTTCATTTGATATAAATCTCGAAAAAAAGATTATATGTATAAATCGTTATCATGGCAAAAAAAAAAAAAAAAAGGAACTGGCAAAAATAAAAGTAAATTGACAATTTGTGGTGGTTAAAAACATTTATGGTTTGTTATTTTGTTAAACAAAGGATTTTATTCATTATTAAGCAGTATTACATTGACTAGACGTCCTTTTGGTATCATTTGGGATAAAAATTGCACAGGGCGCACTATTTGGGCACCCCTTTTTAACCTGTAACCGTTTTGTATTTTTGTTTGCATTCATACCCACTTTTTAAAAAACTTTAGCTTCCCTTTATAACTGAGAAACTTCAGAGCTGAAGTTTTTATTTTATAACTAGAGCTGAAGTTTCCGGGTTACTAAACAAAAACTTCAGCTCTAAAGCTGAAGTTTCCCAGTTAGCTGAAGTTTTTTATTTTATAACTGGCAAACTTCAGCTCTCGAGCTGAAGTTTTTATTTTATAACTTGAAAACTTCAGCTAGGTTATTAAACAAAAACTTCAGTTCTAGAGCTGAAATTTTTATTTTATAACTGGAAAACTTCAGCTCTAGAGTTAAAGTTTTTATTTTATAACATGAAAATTTCGGCTCTAGAGCTGAAGTTTGCTAGTTATAAAATAAAAACTTTAGCTTAAAGCTGAAGTTTTTGTTTAGTAACCCGAAAACTTCAGCTCTAGAGAGCTGAAGTTTTCTAGTTAAAACATAGAAACTTCAGCTCTAGAGCTGAAGTTCCCTAGTTACAACATAGAAATTTCAGCTCTAGAGTTGAAGTTTTTATTTTATAACTTGCAAACTTCAGTTCTAGAACTGAAGTTTTCTGGTTACAAAGACAAAAACTTCAGCTTTAGAGCTGAAGTTTTTATTTTATAACTGGCAAACTTCATCTCTAGAGCTGAAGTTTCCCGGTTACTAAATAAAAACTTATAAAATAAAACTTCAGCTCTAGAGCCGAAGTTCGCGAATTACAAAACAAAAACTTCAGCTCTAGAGCTGAACTTCAGGCCCGGCTACTAAAATGCTGAAGTTTTGTGTAATTGCCTTTGCTACTTCAGCCCGGTGTGCTGAAGTTATGTGAAAAAGCGGGCACGCTTGCAATTTTTTTGCAAAACGGGTATAGATTAAAATGTGACACAAAAAGCGGGTATAAATGCAAATGCCCCTCATTTGGGACTGTCAAATTTGATCCAAGCCCAAATGACCCGTCCAAGGTTGGGTTGGTTATTAAACCGTCCATTTATTGAACTTAGTCCATCTTGACCCAACCCATCTCAACCCATTTAAAGTTGGGCTAATTTTTAGCTCAAATTTATCCATGAATAAGTTTGTCAAAATATCTTGTAAAAATTGCACGGCCCCCCATTTAACCTATACCCATTTTTTTAAAAAACTTTTAACTTGTACCCACTTTTTAAATAACTTTAGCCCCTTTTCTCCTCCTCTTTCTGCTCCTTCGTTTTCTTCTTTTTTCTTCTACAACGATGACTTCAACATTGCTAATGTGCCTGCCTGACATAAAATACTAAATTCTGCATAGGTAGTAAAATTTATGATTTGTTTTTATGTCTTGTTCTGGACTTCAACATGCTTTTTATCCATGTTGTGTTGTACATATTTGTTCTTATCTTCATACTTCCATGTGCCTGATGTTCATGTTTTTTTGTCGTTAATTATTAGATTACCCAAGTAAGTGGTTATTGAAAATGATTTTTAGCAAGCTTTGAAGGCACAGAATGTTGGAATCTTTTGCTTTTCTAAATAACAAGATGGGAGTGTATCCATTGCATCACTTAGTCTACTGGATTTTAATTATATGCACTGAAAGTATAAGTTTGAATTTGTGTACGCAGGTTTATATCGTTATAGACTAGGTGATGTGATAAAGATAAAAGGCTTTCACAATGGGACACCAGAACTCCAGTTTGTTTGCGGAAGGAACCTTTTGCTAAGCATTAACATTGACAAGAACATAGGGAAAAATTTACAACTAGCTGTAGAAGCTGCGTCAAAGCGCTTAGTAGACGAAAAACTAGAAGTGGTGGACTTCACGAGCCATGTCAACGTCTCAGCTGACATAAAATATAGAACAAAAACTTCAGCTCCCCTAATTACAAAAACAAAAATTTCAGCTCTAGAGCTTAAGTTCCCCAATTACAAAATAAAAACTTCAGCTATAGAGCTGAAGTTAGCCAGTTACAAAACAAAAACTTCAACTCTAGAGCTGAAGTTCGCCAGCTACAAACAAGTTCGCCAGTTACAAAATAAAAACACAAAAACAAAAACTTCAGCTCTTCGCGAGTTACAAAACAAAAACTTCAGCTCTAGAGCTGAAGTACGCTAGTTACAAAACAAAAACTTCAGCTCTAGAGCTGAACTTCAGGCCCGGCTACTAGAATGCTGATTTTTTGCGTGATTGCCTTTGCTACTTCAGCCCCGTAAGCTGAAGTTATGCGAAAAAGCGGGTACGCTAATAATTTTTTTTTGTTTAATATTTTAAATATGACCATAACAAAAGCAAAAAAAAACTTATTTAGTAATTATACAATTTATAAGAAAATAACACATATTAATTAAAATTTAGTAAGAGTTGGGTGGGTTGGGTTATGACTCGAATTTTAACCCATCTTGACCCAACCCATCTTAGCCCAAGTAACTTTTGAGCAGGTCATTTGACCCACTCAATTATTGACTCAACTCATTTTGACCCGTCCAAAATTGACCCAACCAGTCTATTTGACACCCCTAGTATCATTATTCGTAATATTACTAGAAATATTAGACATAATACTAGCCGATACGTCAATTAGAGCAGGTCCTCTAAGACCATCTCCAACCCTAACACCAAATTTCACACTAAATTTTACACCAAAATGGTATAACACCAAATTTAATCCAACCATTATACCATTTTTTACACCAAAAAAGAATATTTCTTCTCTCTCTTCTATATTATATTATTATCTTCTATTAAAATTTCATTTTTTATTTCCTTCAAACAAATTCTGTCTTTTTTTTTTTTTCCATATTCATCATATATAATTTACATGCACCACTTATATAATTATTTATTACAAAATTATTTATAAGGATAAATCAACTAAAAGTAAAATTATTAATAAAAGATAATTAAATAAATATTACATCATACTCAAATTTAATTTAAGTACCACATAATAAATCAACAAAAAGAATACAAAGAAGAAAATAAAATTTTATTGACGAACTTGAATTTTATTGACGATCCAAATCTTCGTGAATTTTTGCGACAAGAACAAAAACGAATAATCGATAAAAGAAGTCAACGGTTTCAACAACCACAAGCACAACAATCTTCTATCTTGTTCTCTAAGTTTTTTTTTGGTAATTTTGGTACACTTGGAAATGACATAGCGGATTACTAAACTTATATTTTATGTTTTTTAATGTAATTTCAATTTTAATATATCCTCCTTTGATGTACTTGTAATTATAATGTATTTTTATTTTATGTATTGTTAATTTTCTTTTTAAAATTTTAGTTTTCACTTTTCAATTTTAGCAACATTAGATATCTTACATTTGCATTTTTCAATTTTAAATAATGGTTCTATTTTTTTTTATGCAATAATAATAATAATAATAATAAAATTAACTTATAATTTTATATAAATATAATATATACAAAAATTAATATATCTAAAAATAGGATATAAAATTAAAATTATAATGATCTTAATATAAAAATTAATTATATACACAATATATGATAAATTAAAAGCCCTTAAAATAAAAAGATGAATAAAATAATAATAAATTAAATTTGGTGATAATGAATAGTGTCGCACCGAATTTGATACGACACTATTCATACACTGTAATGGTGCAAGATATGGTATTCCATTGGAGCAAAAAAATACCAAATTTTATACCAAATTTAGATTTGATGCAAAAAATAGTGCACCCTTGGAGATGCTCTAAGCGGGGAGACTCTTTTCAAGCTTTTAAAAAAAAAATTATTTCAACCCCAAGTTTTAATTTTTAAATGTTTAGATCCTTTTTTGGATTAGCGCTAATTAATCTAATTCCGATTATGGAATGTTAAAAACCAGCCGCAAAGTTATAAAGAATATGAATTGATCCTAATTACTAAATAATAAAATAAATTAGAATAGAAGTATAAAGATGTATTTTTATCTTATAAAACATATAAGGATATATTTTCTCTCTCGACCCATTTCCACGCTATTTCTCCTCCCTTTTCTAAGTTAAAAGAATATCTGAAATACTCATTGATTGTCAATCGAATAGGTAAGGCGACAAATAAGTACGCAAGATGAGCACACAAAAGTTTGCCTCTCGGGCAATATCTCAAACTTAACCAGCCCCTCGGGTCCACTCTCAACAACACTCTCAACCCCTCGAGCTCTTTCTCTCAGATCACTCTCAAAACCGTATCACATAGTAGCCGTTGCGGCGTGCAGCCAACGATCCACATATCGCTGCGGCATGCATCCCGATCCATATGGGTACCCGCGCTCACTGTGGGGGTGCAAACTTCGGAGGGGCTCCTACAGCCCAAGCGCTATATCACTGCGGCGTGCAGTCCGATCCAATATATACATACTGCGGCGTGCAGTCCGATCCATATATAATCCTTACATCCAGGCCCCTAGGCCTCATATCCCTCAGTATATCCTCACATCTGGCCCTCGGCCGCACTCAGTCAGAATATCATCACAAGCCCCTAGGGCATTAGTAAAATAGTAGTCCTCAGCCCAAATTATCATTTAAAATATTATTTAAGACTCAAATCTGAGTAAAAGTGGCTGAGTTGTAAAATAGTGGAGAAACAATATAACTGAGTTCAAGTAATAAATCAAAACAGTGAGAAAAACAACGAAAATAATCTCTGAAGGGTTCAAATAATTGGCACGAAGCCCAAATACGGCAATCACCCCAAACATCAGTGATAACAAATAAATTCCAGTCAAATACGCGGTAAATTAATCAAACAGGACGGACGGAGTTACAATCCCCAGCAGTGCTCCACCCCATGCTCACTATCCGGCGTGCAAGTCACCTCAATATAGCACTACGATGTGCAATTCGGGGTTTCAAACCCTCAGGATATCATTTACAATCATTACTCACCTCGAATCGGTGGAATCTCTAGCTCGCGACGCCTTTGCCCCTCAAATTGGCCTCCACGCGCGTCGAATCTAACCAAAATCAGAGCGAATACGTTACAACACGCTAAGGGAACATAACCCAATCGAAAAGAATCGAAAAATATCGAAAATTACGAAATTTGCAAAACCCGAGCCCCGGGCCTGCTTCTCGAAAATCAGAAAATTTAACATCAATGGATTCCTCATCTCCTCACGAGTCTATACATGTCAAAATTACTAGAATCGGGATTCATTTGACCCCTCAAATTCCTAATTTAAGCTCTTTTAGGTTCAATCCCTAAACTACCATTTTTGACCTTTAATTTCTTGAGTTTTCAATTCTAATCCATGTATTTACACCATAAAATTATGTTCTAAGTTCAAGAATTCATACCTGATCAAAGCTCTCGAAACCCTCTTCAAAATCGTTCAAAAACTCTCCAAGTCTGAAGTGCAATATGTTACTCTTTCAAAAATTCACGAAGAAGAATATTTTAATACTCAGACCAGTCATCTCGCATCTGCGGTCCCATCTTCGCTGATGCGGGACCGTTTCTGCGGCCACTACTTGGCTTCTGCGGTTTTATCTTTAAAATCCTCGGCCGCTTCTGTGGCTCTAATTTTGCACCAGCGGAACCGCTTCTGCGGAACATGCCCTGAGTCCATTTCTACTTCTGCGACCTTCTCGCCCGCTTCTGCATGACCGCACCTGCGGTCCCATAACTGTAGGTGCGAAGATACCCGATATCAGCAGCCCTTTACCATGCAAAAATTCCAAGACTCTCCGTTTAACCATCCGAACTCACCCCGAGGCCCCCAAGACCTCAACCAAAAACACAAACGTGATCCAATACCTTATTCAAACTTGCTCCAATCATCAAAACACCATGATTAACACTAAAACCATCAAATTACCTCAAATCCAAGCCTAAGTTCTTCAAATTCTTTCAAAATTCACATTCGATCAAAAACCCAACCAAACCACCTCCGAATCATCTGAAATTTTGCACACGCATCCCAAATCACCTAACGAAGCTACTGCAACTCTCAAAATTCCATTCCGACGCTCGGATCAAAATCTCACCTATCAACCGGAATTCGCCAAAATACTAACTTCGCCAATTCAAGCCTAATTCTACATCGGACCTCCAAATCAATTCCGATCACACTCCTAAGTCACAAGTCATCCCTCGAAGCTGACCGAATCGCCGAAAATCACATCCGAACCCTCTAACTCAATAGTCAACATCCGGTTGACTTTTTCCAAACAAGCCTTCCTTAAAGAGACTAAGTGTCTTATTTTCTACCAAAACCAATCCAAATCAACTCTAACACACCAAATACTGATAATAAAACATGAAGATGCATAAAAATGAGAAAAACGGGGCGGTAACTCGTGAGACGACGGGTCGAGTCGTCACATCCTCCCCAACTTAAACAAACGCTCGTCCTCGAGCGTACCTAAAGTTGTCCTAGAAGCTAACCAATAGCTGAATGACCTTACCAAGCATATACCCGGGGGTGATCCCACGTCACCCTATCTCGCGTAAGTCCGATAACACAACATAGCTGAAATTTCACAATCCATCTAGTCCATAAACCATAAAACCACATTGCACTTTCCGAAATTACACACAAGATCAGAACCTCACATCTATACTCAGAACGAGCCCGAACTAGCTGTAATAGCCCATACCTGCAACCTCAGGTGCAATCATATGATATTCCACATAACCCAGACACCCGAAGCGATAACTTCTATTCACAGTAGTTGCCCACAACACCTGAATACCGGTAGAAAATCTCTTATCAACTAAGGTCTTATTCCAACACTTTCACATACTGCCAATGATAAATGAAACACGCAATAAACCGTAACCATTTCTCAGATCAACCATTCATGAAGCCGCTTCCTTTTTGACTAATACCACAGCAGATCCCGAGCCGAACCTCGACATTATCCGTCCAACAAGCTTAAATCAAATCCGTTCGTATTCATTAGTGACCCCAACGATCACCTCAAATCTAACACACCACTAACAAGCTTATTAATTATCGAATCAACCTATCCCTCAACAATAAAATTTTTGGGTTCAACCAAGCCAACTCAAGCTAGAACACGCATCCACATTGATCAGCCAACGAACTCATCAAGGAAGCCTGAAGCTGCTCCTTCCACTACTACGGCTCCTACCGGGGCCACACGATACGGTGCCCGATACCAAATCAATATCGAAATCTACGACCTCGCCCGACGACATGCCCGGCCACAAGAAACGCATCTGAAAAGTCCCTCAACACCGGAACTAAACCAATGGTAGAAACCTCTGCACTGATATCCATCACGAAGGCCCAATTAAGAAAAGCAGTCCTCCCCAGCCATCCGTTGGTGTTTGGAATACAAACCACTCTGCTAGAACATAATCCGATGCACCTCATCACTCAACCCATGGCATTTGTCGGCATAGTTTGTAGTGCAATAGTCTAAAATAACCAACAGTTAGACAGCCAGTCTATACCCCAACATCATATCTAAAATCTAACATACCAAGCAAAGAAAGATCCAGTCGGGCCTCCAAATCCCAATAGCCGCTAAACGGTACCAATACACACGATTCACAACCACTACATAGTCTGTACCTGAGAACTCCCAGTTTCCAACTCCATATAGCACACGAATCACCATACCTGGTCCCGAATTCTGCCGTATGAATACATATCACACCTCAAGTACCCAATTATTCCATGAAAGATATTCTAAAATTTCCCCTGTACCATTACACAAACTCAAATATCAGCAGTCGATCTAACAAGAAAGCGTCGCAATACTACCGAAGTATCATTAGTTTAATCACATTACCCCTTTCCGAGACAAATACTCTCGTCAAATCACTTCTAATTAGCAGTACCATTTTCCTTGATTACCTGAGGCTACCCGTTGCCTAAGAGTTTTATGAACTTCCTTTCAGAACTGAACTGTAAGTTAGCACACGATAGTCTCGGTCCTCTACCACATGCCGCATATACCATACCATCAAAGAATAACATGAAAACTTTTATCTCCCTTCCGAGCCACATAAATATACTCACTCAACTAGTCAAGAACTTCCATTGATCCCATCTAGAAGAAAAATCATTACACATCCCATGCTTCGCATGCCCATAGAAAATATATACATCTCAAAACCACGGTGAAACCCAACAAGAATTCTCTCCCAATTCAATTTGCACAAGCTAAAATGCCAGGGCTGAATCCTTCTATCCAAACCGAGCTAAGCAAGCTATCAGAACTCAAGAGCTTTGCTGCACAATACTTGTACGAACTCATTGCCTCGAACATACACAAAGAATTAATCACATCCTTACCATACCAATTCGGTCCACTATCAAGCTATTCCATCTATCTAATTTCCCTTCTGATTCATCATCAACTTGATATTTCTCCCTTATTGTAGTACCAAAATTCTCAACCCAGGCTTACCACGTGAGAACCAAGTATGAACCACACTGTCTGAAACCCATACGCCGCTGAATACTCTCTCTCGAATATTCCCAAAAGCACCACATTCCATAGTACTTAACTCTAAAGAACTTCTATGAATCTAAATCAGTTACCTTTACTCTCCTGATACTGATGCATAGAATCCCATAATTAACATAGAAATACCACAAATCTAAACCTTTTCCAATGAAAACACAGTTTCTGACCACACATGTAACTTTAAGATACTCGATCGTTCTGTGTAGACTCTTGAACACATTAGAACCACTTTCAAAAGTCATTCTATCTTATTCAAACTGCAACTTACCTGACCTAACGAACACAACCACCCGTGCCTTATTGGCATGCCGATGCCGCAAAATGAAATCCTTATCCTAATACAACCAGGCAACTTCCTGCTCTATACGTCGAGCATTCTTTACTAACAACACTCTAGACATTCTGTGATTCTCATACTCTATAAAACATAATATGACCTCTATTACAATTTTGCTTCACTCGTGCCATCCTCGGCTCAATTTCTGCGACCAGAACTGATTCGCCAGAATGCCTTAAACCAGAACCAACATAGCACATAACCGTGCAATCAGCTAATCAACAGCAACCTCCCCAACTTGGCTCGAAGCCATATATCAAGACACACTCAATATAACCCATAATACTTTTACTCTAATGATGCCACAATATCATAGTGAGGTTAAACTCAAATCATCTACAAGTTTGTGAAAACACAGATCATCTAGTACTGTAATCCTCTGCAAATCTCGCATTCATCCCCACATCAGTTGAGTCCACTCTTTTAAGTGATCTGAGTTTCAAATTTCAACACGTACCCCTCAATTACACATGAGATCTTCTAACATACACATAAGGACCATACCACTTAAGAACACTCCGCAGGAGATAACCCACTTGCTTCGCCTCAATTTAGTATTTCAGCATACCTTCCACCGTCATACACATTACACAGTCATTTAGTCTTCCTTGGTTTGAACTCATACCGCCACATATAATGAACTTCACTCCCCAACTAGGAGACATGAAAATATTCTTCACGCGCCCATACTCGGGCTACACATCAAATCACAATAGGAAACAGACACTTAACAATTCATTTATTATCCAGCAGACTTCTTCGTCACTACCAAGTCATATAGATACATCTCGCAGTACTAACATACTCATCACGTGGATATCCAATCGCCATTCCGGCTAATAGGGACAATATCGAACATATAAGTTCAAAACACCTACTCACACAATCAGCACCTCGGTGCTCAAGCCATAGGCAAGGATCTGGACTCAAGTCCTCCAGACTGGCCCAACATCAAACTCAATGAGATCACATCCCCCCTTGATCGGGGAATCACAACCCATCAATGCACATCTAATATTGAGCGCTAATGTGCGCATACAAATACGTGGAAGGAATTTCAAGGGTTGCTTTTCAAGCTGAATCAAGGACGCACGATAAGAATTTCAAGAATGGGAAGTTTTCCTAAAGGTTCTGCAACCTCTCGAGGATAAATACAGACGTCTCCGTACCGATCCGCGAGACTCTACTAAACCTGCTCATGACTCATGAGACCTAGTAACCTAGGCTCTAATACTAACTTGTCACGACCCAAACCCCACTCCGATCGTGATGGCACCTCTTGTGAAGACAAGGACAGCCAGACCATTTCAGAACACCACTTTTAAGTAGTTAATCAGTTGAATAACAGTTCAAATATGATTTAATGATATTAATTAACGTAATAAAAACCCAACACAGCCCGACCGGGTGTTACAAGTCACGAGCGTCTATCAGAATGAAATTCCCACGTTACAGTCTAGAAATACACTGAACAAGAATAATGAATAACATAGAAAGACAGTGGTGCTGCGAATGCAGGAAGTCACCTCGCTAAAACCTCTACAACTCTGCCTCCATGCTGCCAATACCTGCTACCGGGTAAATAAATACCTACAACTGCACGCGAGGTGCAGGAAGTAAAGTGAGTACTCCAACTCAGTGACTAATAAAGGTAAATAATAATTGTGCAGCAAGAAATCACATAAAGCAACCAACATACTATATAGAAGCCGAGTACAATTTTCTGAGAAAACAGTGAAATCTTTTCAATAATTACGAAATTATTTTCAAAACAGTTAGTGCTGATAAGCATGGAAAATCCGCCCCTCGGGCACAAATACCACAGTATAACAGGTAAGGAGACAAATAAGTACGCAATATGAGCACACAAAATTTTTGCCCCTCGGGCAATATCTCAAACTGAACTAGCCCCTCGGGCCCACTCTCAACAACACTCTCAGCCCCTCGGGATCTTTCTCTCAGATCACTCTCAGAACTGTATCACATAGTAGCCGCTGCGGCGTGCAGCCCGATCCATATATCGCTGTGGCGTGCAGCCCGATCCATATGGGTACCCGCGCTCACTGTAGGGGTGCAGACTCCGGAGGGGCTCATATAGCCCAAGAGCTATATCACTGCGGCGTGCAGTCCAATCCAACATATACATACTACGACGTGCAGTCCAATCCAATATATACATACTACGGCGTGCAGTCCGATCCATGTAATATACTACTGCGGCGTGCAGTCCGCTCCATATAATATATTACTGCGGCGTGCCATCCGATCCATATAATATACTAATGCGGCATGCTGTCCGATCCATATAATATACTACTGCGGCATGCAGTCCGATCCATATAATATACTACTGCGACGTGTAGTTCGATCCATATATAATCCTCACATCCTGGCCCCTAGGCCTCACATCCCTCAGTGTATCCTCACATCAGGCCCTCGGTCGTACTTAGTCAGAATATCATCACAAGCCCCTAGAGTATTAGTAAAATAGTAGTCCTCAGCCCAAATTATCATTTAAAATATCATTTAAGACTCAAATCTGAGTAAAAGTTGTTGAGTTGTAAAATAGTGGAGAAACAATATGATCGAGTTCAAGTAATAAATCAAAACAGTGAAAATAATCCCCGAAGAGTTCAAATAATTGGCACGAAGCCCAAATACAACAATCAGCCCAAACAATAGTGATAACAAATAAATTCCAGTCAAATACGCGGTAAATTAGTCAATCGGGACGGACCAAGTCACAATCCCCAGTGGTGCTCTACCCCACGCCCACTATCCGGCGTGCAAATCACCTCATTATAGCACTACGATGTGCAATCCGAGGTTTCAAACCCTTAGGATATCATTTACAATCATTACTCACCTCGAACCGGCGGAATCTCTAGCTCGCGACACCTTTGCTCTCAAATCGGCCTCCACACGCGTCGAATCTAACCAAAATCAAAGAGAATGCATCACAATATGCTAAGGGAACATAACCCAATCTAAAAGAATCGAAGAACATTGAAAATCATGAAATTTGCAAAACCCGATCCCCGGGCCCTCTTCTCAAAAATTAGAAAATTTAACATCAATGGGTTCCTCATCTCCGCACGAGTCTATACATGTCAAAATTACCAAAATCGGGGTTCATTTGACCCCTCAAATTCCTAATTTAAGCTCTCTTAGGTTCAATCCCTAAATCACCATTTTTGACCTTTAATTCCTTGAGTTTTCAGTTCTAATCCATGTATTTACACCATAAAATCATGTTCTAAGTCCAAGAATTCATACCTGATCAAAGCTCTCAAAACCCTCTTCAAAATCGCCCAAAAACTCTCCAAGTTCGAAGTGCAATATGTTACTCTTTCAAACATTTACGAAAAAGACTAATTTAATACTCTGCTTAGTCATCTCACATCTGCGGTCCCATTTCCGCTGATGCGGGACCGCTTCTGTGGGCACTACTTTGCTTCTGCGGTTTCCTCTTTAAAATCCCCAGCCGCTTCTGCGGCTCCAATTCCGCACAAGTGGAACCGCTTCTGTGGTCCTCACTTCTGCTTCTGCAAAACCTGCCCTGAGTCCATTTCCGCTTTTGCGACCTTTTCGCCCGCTTCTGCGTGACCGCACATGGGGTCCCATAACCGCAGGTGCGAAGATACCAGATATCAGCAGCCCTTTACCATGCAAAAATTTTGAGACTCTCCATTTAACCATCCGTACTCACCCCGAGGCCCCATGGACCTCAACCAAAAACACAAACATGATCTTATACCTTATTCAAACTTGCTTCAATCATCAAAACACCATGATTAACAATAAAACCATCAAATTACCTCAAATCCAAGCCTAAGTTCTATAAATTCTTCCGAAACTCGCATTCGATCAAAAACCCAACCAAACCACCTCCGAATCATATGAAATTTGGCACACACATCCCAAATCACCTAACAAAGCTACTGCAACTCTCGGAATTCCATTCCGGTGCTCGGATTAAAATCTCACCTATCAACCAGTATTCGCCAAAATACTAACTTCGCCAATTCAAGCCTAATTCTACACCGGACCTCCAAAATCAATTCCGATCACACTCCTAAGTCACAAATCATCCCCCGAAGCTAACCGAATCGCCGGAAATTGCATCCAAACTCTCTAACTCAATAGTCAACATCCGATTGACTTTTCCCAAACAAGCCTTCCTTAAAGAGACTAAGTGTCTCATTTTCTACCAAAACCAATCCAAATCAACTCTAACACACCAAATACTGATAATGAAACATGAAGAAGCATAAAAATGGGAAAAATGGGGAAGTAACTCCTGAGACAACGGGTCGGGTCGTCACACCTATCTTTTCAAAAAATTTACACGTCACCCACAAACTAACAAGCACTAAACATGCACACTAGAAATACATAACTGTTATGAATAATTTGTACATTGGATGCTATATTGGATGTTACATTGGATACTACATTGGATGATCATGTTGTGAATTGCTTAATGATTAAATCTTCTATTTTATGTCAATCATCTTTACTTTTTATGCCTATAAAAGGCCATGTAATTGCAATGGAAATATACACCAAAGTGAAAGAAGAATAGACTTCTTCCTTCTTTCTATCTCTTCTTATTTACATTTTACTTCATTGTTTTTATTTTATAACATGTTATCAGCACGAAGCTCTAATTTTATTCTTAACTCCCGCTATGTTGAGCCATATTTTATTAAGTTTTTACTATGTCAAATTTATCAAAACTTGAATTTGTGGCACTTGATATCACCGGGAGGAACTATTTATCATGGGTCCTTGATGCTGAAATTCACCTTGACGCTAAAGGTCTTGGAAATACTATTATACAATGAAACGAAGCATCAAATTACGATAAAGTGAAGGCCATGATTTTCCTTCGTCACCATCTATATGAAGGGTTAAAAACTGAATATTTAACCGTAAAAGATCCACTTGAATTATGGATTAATTTGAAAGATCGGTATGACCACATAAAACTTACGGTATTACTGAAAGCACGGTATGAGTGGATACATTTAAGGTTGCAAGACTTTAAAACCGTAAGTGAGTATAATTCTGCTTTCTTTAATATAATTCTCTATTAAAACTATGTGGAAACACTATCACAGATGAAGACTTATTGGAAAAAATATTTTCTATTTTTCACGCTTCAAATGTGGTGCTATAACAACAATACCATGAAAAAGGTTTTTAGAAATATTCTGAGTTAATCACATGCTTACTTGTGGCAGAGCAAAATAATACTCTTTTAATGAAAAATCACGAAGCCCGTCCTACTGGTCAACTCCATTTTCGGAAGTGAATGCTATAACAACATATGATAAGTTTGAAAGAAAACAAAATAATTACCGTGGTCGTGGACATGGTCGTAAATGTGGGCGTGGCAGGGGACGAAACAATTATCGTCATTATGATGGAAATAAATTGGAGAACAATAAGGGTTATCAAATTAATCCTTCAAAAGGTAAAGCTAGTAGGTGTCACCGGTGTGGTATGAAAGGTCATTGGGTATATATTTGTCGAACGCCAGATCATTTTGTCAAACTTTATCAAACCTCCCTCAGAAAAAAGGAAAATAATGTGGAGGCACACTTGACCTCTCAAAATAATGATGATGAAGCAGGTCCCTCAAACAAATATGATTCTAAGGCACATATTGCATATAAAGATGATGATTTTGGAGGCCTAGCGAATATTACTCATTTAGAAGCTGGAGACTTCTTTGAGGATATTGACTGAAGAACTAATCATCTTACTGAGGAATGAAGCTATAAAAGTTGTTATTTTTTTTGTGTTCGCAACTAGTTTATTTTTCTTGAGTGTATTTTCCTAATGCATCATGTGTTGCTAGTTTATACATTCCTAATGTATTTCTTAATGTTTTTTTTTGTTTGTCTTTCATATTTCTTATGATGTATTTTCTGTCTTTTTATGAAGAATATGAAAATTCTCCAGTCTTCCATTGGACTCAAGATTAATAAAGATGATATATGTCTTCTGGATAGTGCTACAACACACACTATTTTAAAAGATAAGAGATATTTCTCTTATTTGGTAATGAATAAAGCGAATGTTAATACAATATCCGTTAGTACAAGATTAATTGAAGTTCTGGAAGAGCCAATTTATTACTACCAGGAGGAACAAATTTGGCACTATTGATGAAGCATTATATTGTAGTCAATCTCAAAAAAACTTATTAAGTTTCAAAGATATTCGCCAAAATGGATATCATATTGAGACTACGAATGATGAAAAGATTGAATATCTTTATATTATTACAATAATGTCCGGTAAGAAACATGTGCTTGAAATGTTACCTATTTTTTCCTCCGGCTTATACTACACAAGTATTAGCAGAATTGAAACACATGCCGTAGTAAACGATAAGTTTACTAATCAATATAATTTTATTATTTGGCATGACCGATTGGGCCATCCTGGTTCTAATATGATGCGTAAAATAATTGAAAATTCACATAGACATGCAATGAAGAATCAGAAGATTCTTCAATTTAAGAAATTCTCTTGTGCTGCATGTTCTCAAGGAAAATAAATTATTAGACCATCAACTATTAAAGTTAGGATGCAATCCCCTGTATTTTTGGAACGTATACAGGGTGATTTATGTGGGCTCATTCACCCTCCATGTGGACCATTCAAATATTATATGATTTTGGTAGATGGATCTACAAGATGGTCACATGTGTGCTAACTATCAACTCGTAATATGGCATTTGCGAGATTGTTGGATCAAATAATAAAGCTAAGAGCACAATTTCCAGATAATGCAATTAAGACAATTCGTCTTGATAATGCTGATGAATTTACATCCCAAGCCTTTAATGATTATTGTATTTCAACTGGGATAACAATTGAGCATCCGGTTGCTCATGTTCATACACAAAATGGTCTAGCAGAATCATTGGTCAAACTCCTCCAATTAATTTCTAGACCAATGCTTATGAGAAAAACTTCCCATTTCAGTATGGGGTCATGCTATTTTGCACGCAGTAGCACTTATGCGGATAAGGCCCACAAGTTATCATAAAGTCTCCCCATTACAATTGGCTTTTGGTCAGGAGCCAAATATTTTCCATCTTAGGATCTTTGGTTGTGCGATATATATTCCAATTGCTCCACCACAATGCACAAAGATTGTAACGACCCGACTGGTTGTTTTGAGTACTAGCTCTCCGTTTGGTAGTTGGAGGCCATGAACAACTTCATTTCGGGTATTATAACTTGTTCGTTTGGTCGGAATTTAAATTTAGGAAGATCGGAGTTAAATTTGAATGAAAATTCTTATTTGAGAAACTTAAAGTTGAAAGAATGAACTAGGATTGGGTTTTGGATAACCCGGGAGCGTTTTGGCGCCTATTATAGAGGTTAGCATTTTAGAAGAAATTTCTTAAGTTTGGCTTGAAGTGCATTTTAGTGTTATCGATGTCCGTTTAGGATTCCAAGTCTGTGAATAGCTCCATATGATGATTCTAGAGTTGTGAGCACGATCGGAAGTGAATTCGGAGGTCCGTGGGTCATTTTGAAGCCATTTGGCTAAAGATAGAAATTTAAAGGTTTTGGGAAGTTTGACCGGAGCTTGACTTTTTGATATCGGAGTCGGAATCCAATTCTGGAAGTTGGAGTAGGTCTGTAATGTCAAATATGACTTGTGTGCAAAATTTGAGGTCAATCGGACGTGATTTGATAGTTTTAAGCATCAGAAATAGAAGTTGAAAAGTTCAAAGTTCATAAAACTTGAATCGGGGTGTGATTCTTGGTTTCAGCATTGTTTGATGTGATTTGAGGCCTTGAGCAAGTCTGTAATGTATTTTGGGACTGGTTGGTATGATTGGTTGGGGTCCCGGGGGCCTCGGGTGAGTTCCGGGTGGTTATCAGATCAAAATTTGATTTTTAAGAAGGCTGGGGGCTGCTGCTTCTGGTATTTCCGCTTCTGCGGATTTGGGACAGCAGAAGCGGCCCTGCAGAAGCAAAGGAGAAGTCACAAAAGAGGCTGGCATGGAGCAACCCAGGCATCGCAGAAGCGGCCCAGGGACCGCAGAAGCGGTTCCGCTTAAGCGGCCCCCAGACCGCAGAAGTGGTCCTCTCCCCTTTAGCCAAAGCCGCAGAAGCGGCTAAAAGTCGCAGAAGCGACATCCGCAGAAGCGGACAAAATGCCGCAGAAGCGGAAGCAGCTAGGGCAGTGAGGATGTTTTAAGTTCGGGGTTGAGTTCATTTCAACCCCATTTTTCTTCCATTGGAGTCGATGGGGAGCAGCTTGGGGATGCCATTTTCGTCACTTGTCATGAGGTAAATAATTTATGCTAGCTTTGAGTTAAATACAAGGTTTATACATGGATTTAGGCATGAAAATTAGTATAAAAATTGGGGTTTTGGTGGGAAACCTAGAAAATTATAATCTTGGATTTTAGCCACGATTTGAGTATGGAATTAAGAGAAAATAATATATTTGAGTTTCTAAGGTTATGGGTAAACTTTATCTTCGGAAAGTTTTGGATTCCGGGCACGTGGGCCCGAGGGCGTTTTGGTTTACTTTCCAATCGGGGTTAGGAATTGCTATAAATTAGTTTGTAATGAATATTGGAGCATATATTAATGGATTTGCATAACCATTGGCTAGTCTTGGAGCGTGGTGCATCAATTGGAGTCTTCGGAAGATGTAGAATGCCGGTTGTAGATCCTCGGAGTGAGGTGAGTCTCCTTTCTAATCTTGTGAGGGGAAATTTACCCCATAGGTGAGTTAAATTGGTTATGTGCTCCTATTTGTGGGGTCTATGTACACACGAGGTGACGAGAGTCCGTGTGTAGCTACTATTATGTTATTGTCCGGGTAGTCTAGGACCCAAAAACATGTTATACTTGAGTAAATTATGAACTCATTGATGACTTGGATTGTTTAAATCTCCTTTGATTAGTAAACGAATTTAAAAAGAGATTAAACATCATTTCCTGAATTGTTAAACTGAGAATTGGCTTATTTGGATAATTACTCCTCGATAAAATTCTAATTGGCTATCTGAGCATGTATCTTACGTGTACCCGCGTTGCATGGATGATTCGCGAGCGGGGTAATAAATTACATTAAATTAATAAATGGATTTCTAAAGAGACTTAAGATTCGTTTTCTCAAATTATTAAAGAGAATTGGCCTTTCTTGGATAATTACTCCACGTTGAATTCTTGACTGATTGTCTGTCTGTCTGTGTTTATTTTGGACCGGGCCGAATGCCTCGGCAGATTAATAGATGCATCTATAGGTGCGTCGTCGACCTTCGGCAAGTGCACATTTATTTCTGTTGGATCGGGCCGTCGCCTCGGTATGATTTGTGCATGCTTGTATTGCTTCCTGGACTTATTTGAGTCGTTACATGCCCCACTCTGGCTCGAGATCATCTTGTTAATAATGAAAAGAAATCTTGGAAAATTTCCTATGAAAGAATTACATGTTTACTTGTTTCCTCTATCTGGATAAAAATCATGTTAGAAAATAAATCCACTGTTTGATATGTATATTGAGAATAAATAATCGTTGGACCGTTAGAGTGTGTCAAAGTTGACCATCTTGTCTCTAGCCCTTCGGGATTAGGCGGGACACTCATTGAGTACACGTTGGTTACGTACTCATACTACACTTCTGTGCATTTTTGTTGCACAAATATATATACCTCTAGCAGCTTATTGGGCGTAGCAGCATGGATGACGTTGAGACTAGGTGAGCTGCATCATTAAGGCGACCACAGCTAGAGTAGTTCCTTCCAATGTACTATATTTACTTTCCGTCCACTGCATTCCGGGCAGATATTGTATTTTATTTTCCCTATCAGTATTTGCTCATGTACTTGTGACACCGGGTTTCTGGGATGGTTTACAACGGATTTGTACTAATTGTTATTATTTAAATTTGAATTCTAGTAGTGGACTTTTATTTATAAAAATGGAAGGAAAAACCTTAGATTTTCAAAAGTATTAAAAGAGGAATTAATTGATAAGTTAGTTGGCTGGCATGATAGAGGTGTCCGGCGCCACCACGACGCTTAGTGGATTTTGAGTCGTGACAACAGGCTGGCCTGACAGAGGTGTCTGGCGCCACCACGATCCTTAGTGGATTTTGGATCGTGACAACATGGTATCAGAGCACTAGGTTCCCGTCGGTCACACGAGTCATGAGAAAGTCTAGTAGAGTCTCGTAGATCGGTACAGAGACATCTGTACTTATCCTCGCGAGGCTACAGGGCTGTTAGGAGTACTTCCCTTCTTTGTTTCCTTATCGTGCGGTTCGATTCCCTTGAGGCTTATGCCTTTGATTTCTTCCTACTCAATCTTACGCGAGTGCTTGTTATAAATCGAAAGTTGAAGAATTGAAATGGCACTACAAATGTGGTGTGGGATGATTTTCCCGGTATAGTTGATTGGACTATTATAGTCGCATTATGGAGGGATATTATAATGTTTCAACTCAGTAACAGAACTTCTAAGAGCCTTGAGGCTAGGCACAGGTTGC
>MU681287.1:81598-121524 GCA_026770625.1 Nicotiana glauca
GGGGGATTTTAATGATTGGTGGTTGAAGCCTGCAGGTATGATGTGAAGTAAGGGCTATTATGCGGCAGAAGATTGATATGGCGGAAAGGAGCTGCTTGAAATGGAGAAGGGTGAAGCATAACCCTGAAAATGGAAGGATATTGCTGCACATTTAGCTGATGTTCGCGAGGAGCGAATGGACTTGTGCAGCTGTAAGGTGAGCTCAGACTCAAGATGGGCTATTGGTGTCATAGTGAATGTACCCCGTGCAGCGGCGTGGGAAGATGTCGGGAGGTGATTCCCCTAGGTGGGTTATTCCCCATGAGCAGGTTAGCGGTCGCGTGGTTGGCGAAGCTGCTGCAAAGAATTATATTGGTTGTTCAACAAAGAGATCGGACGTGCGAGTGTGGTTAATGATTCAGAATATGAAAGATGAGGATTTACAGGAAGATTCCGAGAAATTTTGATAACTTATGGCGCGAAGTTATGTCAACAAGAGGTAAAAAGGTCGGGAAAACTCAAGAATGGTGAAATAATGGCTCCAAGCTAAGTGGGAGAGTCCCACTGCTTATGATTGGACTGTATGATTAACTACTTGCATGATTTCTGGTTATTAGCATATTGATGGATTAACTCAGCTATGAGAAAAGACCATAAGTTGTAAATTGAGTGGAGGAATTATTAAGTATGTGCTATGGTTAGCCTTATGGGCTCATGTTCGAACTTGGAGAAAATATTTAAGATTTATGCCTTGTATAGAAACAGGTTAAAAATAAAGTGATCTTCGCCAGGTACCTCGCCGAGAGAGTATTCGTGTGTTATAAGATCTATGGAGTGAGTTATGTTCGGGACCAAGTCAGGGTGGGTGGCTCTCAATAACGGTCCTAGTGGAACTCAAAAGATAAAGTGTGGTACCTAATAATTTAACGCCTATAAGTACAACTAAGAATCAAGCTTTGTAGCAGCTTATGAGAAGGTACCCAGAATGTTCTATGATGCGTTACCTTGTGGTGTAGCATTTGAGAAATGTGAAATAATTCATGAGATTTGAGACAGCATGGTCTCTAAATTCAAGGTCACTCGGGGTGAGTGTAGAGGGAGTATGTTATGCATTGAAGAGAATTAGTATTATTTCCAAAGCAATCAAGGATAAATTGGAGGGAAAGGGATTGATTAGACATAGTTGAATTTGGCATGTTGGAGTCTGTGGTCCGTTCATTCAGCATGATCGAGTTATGAGTTTGATTTGTGGCGGTACGTGTGAGGTTTGTCGGCCGCCGTGATTGATGATTTATCAGGGTCATTCTTCTGTTATGACTCGTTAAGTGAAAGTGGATTTCGAAAGGGCTATGGTGGCTTCGATCACTACTTGCAGATTTGCTTATTCTACGGTAATGGGAAACTACCTGTGTGTTTCTATGAATCTCCTGAAGTGAGTTAAGTGAAAAGTTCATGTATGATGAATTGTTAAAATGATAATGATTTTCGGAGTTATGATGAAAATCATGTTCTATCGTATGTTGGCACGTTGGGTGCAGTGAGTAGCACGGTGATGCGAAGTGAGGATCAAGGTTGCAGTTCGGTGTTGACAAGGATGTCATGGGCTCGGATGAGCAAGGAAAGGGTTGAGTGATTAAAGTAAGTTGGTAGTGTATTCAGCGTCCCCTGGGAGCGATGTGTTGTGAATAGGCTTTGCATCCTGGTTAAGGATTCTTGATCGCTTTTCAACGCTAGTGCGTCCGATGATTTAGATGTACGGACCCGTTATTTTTTAGAAGATTGTGGGAACGTGTTCCACGGGAAGATTGTATAAGTGTGACATGTAGTCACCTGATTGGCTAAAAGGTTTAAACCAAGTATGAGGATTGAGGTAACATCATTAATTTGAGAATTTATGCCTGGAGGGCACTTTGTACATTGGGTTATGAACTGAGGAGGTTGCTCCGGTTATGATGGTTATTCTTACATGTTATGAGGCAAAAGGGAGTTACTACGGACCTTTGAAAGGTCATTGGCCAAGTTGGTGCAATCAGAAATCGACTTGAGATCGGTGGATTGATTTATTTGCGAACAAGGCTTTATATCAGGCCAGTTGTGTTCATTTCAGCGAGCGTTCCCTATGGAGGAACAGACGGGGTGTTATTTTGTCATCAGCTATTTCAGGTAATGATGTATTGCTCCGTATGAGTTGTGAGACGGCTTAGTAGAATTCTTATGTGTTAAGGTTCCGCGTGGCGATGATGTAATGTGAGCAGAATGGCTCTTGAGATTTAGATCTTGTATCGCACCTTAGTTGTGCTTGAGTTTTGTAGCCTATAGTGCTATGTGTTTTCTCAGGGATGGTATTATGCACTTAGCGTGCTTGCGATCGAGATTCGATATTTTTATTATAATGAGCAGATTTAGCTTGAAGTGCAATCTCCTTATGTGAGATCTATGTGTGGATCGGGTGGCAGCCGCCATGGATATGTTATTTAGATCGAGTTGCGCGCTGCAACAGTGTGATGCCAAGTCTGGTTTTTCTATATGCTATTTCTTTGTGTGTTTCGCTTCCTATCTTTTAAAGAAAGTCTATATTAGTGCGGGGGTTAGGTAATTCCTTCCAGAGTTCGATTTCCGTTGTGTTGTGTTCGTATTGGTGGCCTATTAGCACATTGTGGCATCATATGAGACTTGTGATCACATTTGGAGTGGCTTATTTCCTGAGCAGTTCATACTAGGTAAGATGAGATTGTAGGATTTCGGATCAGTGCAATCTGATTATATGAAGTATATTAAGGAGCAAAGATCATTATTTGGTTCAGAATGTAGTAATGTTTCTTGTCAGAAGTATAGACTCGATGATTGGTTGACTCGGCAGTTGATTATGAATTTCGGCATCTGATCCATCGTGGCGGTATTATAATAGTTAGAGTAAGACCTATGTAGGTCATGAGGTGCAATGGGAGCATCGGATTCGTGGAATTTTGATTAATTCAAACATAAATATTATTGTGGTCGTACGAGTAAAGTGATGTAAAGTGTGAATTCAGCAGAGTTATACAGTCATGTTTGAGTACAACATATAGCGATTGATACAGTGATCGTATGTTGGAAACAGGCCTGGTATAGAATTCCAAATGTTGGAATTGGGCTCTAAGGCTTATTTGCTCGAATAAAAAGGGAATATCTTCAGAATTTATCGACCTAATGTGCTCAGCTAAGTTGTGGTAGCACGGGAAGGTGCATGAGGTGCTAAACAATGATTTTTGACTACTTCCATATAGTTCTCAGGACATTCGAGGATGAACGTATGCTTAAGTGGGAGAGAATGTAACGACCCGACCGGTCGTTTTGAGTACTAGTGCTCCGTTCGGTAGTCGGAGGCCATGAACAACTTCATTTCGGGTATTATGACTTGTTCGCATGGTCGGAATTTAAATTCAGGAAGATCGAAGTTAAATTTGACTGAAAATTCTCATTTGAGAAGCTTAAAGTTGAAAGAATGAACTAGGATTGGAATTTTGGGTAAACGACCTCGGAATCAGGATCTGAAGGTTCCAGCAGGTTCGTATGATAAATTCGGACTTGGGCGTGTGCCCGGATTGGGTTTTGGATAACCCGGGAGCATTTTGGCGCCTATTGTAGAGGTTAGCCTTTTAGAAGGAATTTCTTAAGTTTGGCTTGAAGTACATTTTAGTGTTATCGATGTCCATTCGGGATTCTGAGTCTGTGAAATAGCTCCGTATGGTGATTCTGGAGTTGGGAGCGCGATCGGAAGTGAATTCGGAGGTCCGTAGGTCATTTTGAAGCCAAGTGGATAGAGATAGAAATTTGAAGGTTTTGGGAAGTTTGACCGGAGGTTGACTTTTTGATATCGAAGTCAGAATCCAATTCCGGAAGTTGCAGTAGGTCCGTAATGTCAAATATGACTTGTGTGCAAAATTTGAGATCAAACGGATGTGATTTGATAGGTTTAAGCATCAGAAATAGAAGTTGAAAAGTTCAAAGTTCATAAAACTTGAATCAGTGTGTGATTCTTGGTTTCAGCATTGTTTGATATGATTTGAGGCCTCGAGCAGGTCCGTAATGTGTTTTAGGACTGGTTGGTATGATTGGTTGGGGTCTCAGGGGCCTCGGGTGAGTTCCGGGTGGTTATCGGATCAAAATTTGATTTTTGAGAAGGCTGGGGGCTGCTGCTTTTGCTATTTCCGCTTCTGCGGATTTGGGACCGCAGAAGAGGCCCCGCAGAAGCGAAAGAGAAACCGTAGAAGCGGCTGGCGTTGAGCAGCCCAGGCATCGCAGAAGCGGCCCAGGGACCGCAGAAGCGGTTCCACTTAAGCGGCCCCCAGACCGCAAAAGCGGTCCACTCCCCTTTAGCCCAAGCCGCAGAAGCGGCTAAAAGTCACAGAAGCGACATCCACAGAAGCGGAAAAAATGCCGCAGAAGCGGAAGCAGCTGGGGCAGTGAGGATGTTTTAAGTTCGGGGTTGAGTTCATTTCAACCCCATTTTTCTTCCATTGGAGTCGATGGGGAGCAACTTGGGGATGCCATTTTCGTCACTTGTCATGAGGTAAGTAATTTATGCTAGCTTTGAGTTAAATACAAGGTTTATACATGGATTTAGGCATGAAAATTAGTATAAAAATTGGGGTTTTGGTGGGAAACCTAGAAAATTATAATCTTGGATTTTTGCCACGATTGGAGTTTTGAATTAAGAGAAAATAATATATTTGAGTTCCTAAGGTTATGGGTAAACTTTATCTTCGGAAAGTTTTGGATTCCGGGCACGTGGGCTTGAGGGCGTTTTGGTTTACTTTCCAATCGGGGTTAGGAATTGCTATAAATTAGTTTGTAATGAATATTGGAGCATATATTAATGGATTTCCGTAACCATTGGCTAGTCTTGGAGCGTGGTGCATCAATTGGAGTCTTCGGAGGATGTAGAATGCCGGTTGTGGATCCTCAGAGCGAGGTGAGTCTCCTTTCTAATCTTGTGAGGGGAATTTACCCCATAGGTAAGTTAAATTGGTTATGTGCTCCTATTTGTGGGGGCTATGTACGCACGAGGTGACGAGAGTCCGTGCGTAGCTACTATTATGTTATTGTCCGGGTAGTCTAGGACCCAAAAGCATGTTATACTTCAGTAAATTATGAACTCATTGATGACTTGGATTGTTTAAATCACCTTTCATTAGTAAACAAATCTAAAAAGAGATTAAACATCATTTCCTGAATTGTTAAACTGAGAATTGGCTTATTTGGATAATTACTCCTCGATAAAATTCTATTTGGCTATCTGAGCATGTATATTACGTGTACCCGCGTCGCATGGATGATTCACGAGCGGGGTAATAAATCACATTAAATTAATAAATAAATTTCTACAGGGACTTAAGCTTCGTTTTCTCAAATTATTAAAGAGAATTGGCCTTTCTTGGATAATTGCTCCACGTTGAATTCTTGACTGATTGTCTGTCTGTGTGTGATTATTTTGGACCAGGCCGAATGCCTCAGTAGATTAATAGATGCATCTATAGGCGCACCGTCGACCCTCGTCAAGTGCACATTTATTTCTGTTGGATCGGGCCGTCGCCTCGGTATGATTTACTCATGCTTGTATTGCTGCCTGGACTTATTTGAGTCGTTACATGCCTCACTCTGGCTCGAGATCATCTTGTTAATAATGAAAATAAATCTTGGAATATTTCCTATGAAAGAATTATATGTTTACTTATTTCCTCTATCTGGATAAAAATCATGTTTGAAAATAAATCCACTGTTCGATATGTATATTGAGAATAGATAATCGTTGGAACATTAGAGTGTGTCAAAGTTGACCATCTCGTCTCTACCCCTTCGAGATTAGGCGGGACACACACTGAGTACACGTTGATTACATACTCATACTACACTTCTGTGCATTTTTGTTGCACAGGTATATATACCTCTACCAGCCTATTGGTCGTAGCAGCATGGATGATGCTGGGACTAGGTGAGCTGCATCATTGAGGCAACCGCAGCTAGAGTAGTTCCTTCCAATGTAGTGTATTTACTTTCCGTCTATTGTATTTTGAGGGGATGTTGTATTTTATTTTCCCTATCAGTAGTCGCTCATGTACTTGTGACACCGGATTTCTGGGATGGTTTACAACGGATTTGTACTAATTATTATTATTTAAATTTGAATTCTAGTAGTGGACTTTTATTTATAAAAATAGAAGGAAAAACCTTAGATTTTCAAAAGTATTAAAAGAGGAATTAATTGATAAGTTAGTTGGCTAGCCTGACAGAGGTGTTCGGCGCCACCACGACCCTTAGTGGATTTTGGGTCGTGACAAAGATGGGTCCTCAAAGAAGGTTGGGGATATATGTTGGATATGAATCTGCTTCTATTATAAAATATCTAGAGCTGATGACTGGAGATTTATTTACGGCAAGATTTTTTGATTGCAATTTTGATGAATCATTATATCCAACATTAGGGGGAGAAAATAAGCAGCTGAAAAAGAAGATAGATTGGAATGCGTTATCACCGTCTCATTTAGATCCTCAAACAAATCAATGTGAACAAGAGGTTCAAAAGATTATTCATTTGCAAAATATTGCAAATCAATTGCCAGATGCATTCACTGACCTACCAAGGGTGACTAAGTCACATATTTCAGCTATTAATGCTCCAATTAGAGTTGATATCCTGGCAGGACAATTAATTAAAGAAAATGAGTCTATGCTATGCTTGAAACGTGGTAGACCAATCGATTCTAAAGATAAAAATTCTGGAAGAAGAAAAAGAGCAAGTGATCAAAGTGATCATGATACAGAGGTAGTAGCTCAAGAAGAGCCCCAAGACGTAACAAATGATAAGACCTTAGGGGAGGTCCACGTACCTGAAAATAATAAGAATGAAGAGATATCAATAAGTTACGTCTCAATCGGGAAAAGATGGAACCGAAATAATATTGTTATCGATAACATTTTTACTTATAATGTTGCTGTTAAAATAATGCAACAAGATGAGGATCTTGAACCAAAATCTGTTGATGAATGTAGACAGGTCAATGAATGTAGATAGAGAAATGATTGGCCAAAATGGAAAGACGCTATCCAGGCAGAGTTAACTTCACTTGGAAAATGTGAAGTCTTCAGACCCATAGTTCGAACACCTGAAGGTAGGGGTGCTCATAAAAACCCGAAAAATTGAACCAAATCGAAAACCAAACCAAACCGACCAAAATAACTGATACTTTTTGGTTTGGTTTAGTTTTGGTTTTGAATTTTAAAAACCGATCAAATTTGGTTTGGTTTTGGTTTTAATCGGAAAAAAATTGAACCAAGCCGACTATAGGAGTAGCTATTTCAAATTTATTATTACACACACATATATGTATATTGTTATACAAAGTTCCAAAAAATTATGGTAAATGTTAATAGTTTGCACTTTTAATATAGTTATTTACCTTTACATTCTAGTTTGATTGGTTGTCTAATTTTGTTTAGTGTAAGAGGCCATTTCTTGTTAAAAATAACATATTTTTAATTGAGTCCTTAAATTATTCATCACTATTTGATTCAATTATCATCAATATATTTTGGTAAATAATAGATTTCTCAAAGGGCAATTGATTTGATTGTGTTACATTGAAAATGTGGTCACCAAAATATGTGCTTGGTAGTGTATGTCTTATATTTAAGAAAAAACCGATAAATAACTGAAAAAACCAAAAAAATGATATTAACCGAATCAAGAAAAACCGAATTAATTGATTTGGTTTGGTTTTAATATTTGAAAAACCGACTTACTTGGTTTGGTTTCTTTTTAGGGGAAAATCGATCAAAACTGAACCATGAACACCCCTACTTGAAGTCATAAAGACATTAAGGTATAAATGGGTTTTTGTACGAAAACAAAATGATAAAAATGAAGTCGTTAGATATAAAGCACGACTTGTGGCACAAGGGTTTTCCCAAAGGCCTGGAATTGATTATATGGAGACATATTCTCCTGTAGTGGATGCTATCACCTTCAGGTATCTCGTAAATATGGCAGTGTAAGAAAAACTTGATATGCATCTAATGGATGTTTTTACAGCCTATTTGTATGGATCATTAGACAACAAAATTTTAATGAAAGTACCTAAGGGATTTAAAGTGCCAGAAGCATATAAAAGTTTTCAAGAAACTTGTTCAATAAAGCTTCAGAAATCTTTATACAGATTGAATGAATCAGGTCGTATATGGTACAATCACCTGAGTGAATACCTGTTGAAAGAAGGGTACAAGAATGATCCAATTTGTCCTTGTGTCTTTTATAAAAAGGTCTGGATCTAAATTTGTTATAATCGCCGTGTATGTTGATGATTTAAATATCATTGGAACTCCTAGGGAGCTTCCAAAAACAGTAGACTGTTTGAAGAAAGAATTTGAAATGAAAGATCTTGAAAAGACAAAATTTTGTCTTGGTCTACAAATTGAGTATATGAAAGATGGAATATTTTTCCATCAATCAACATACACCAAAAAGATTTTAAAGCGATTCTATATGGATAAAGCAAATCCATTGAGTACCCCGATAGTCGTGAGATCACTTGATATAAAGAAATATCCATTTCGACATCATGAAAATGATGAAGAGATTCTTGGTGCCGAAGTACCATATCTTAGTGCAATTGGGGCATTAATGTATCTTGCCAATAATTCCCGACCAGATATAGCTTTCTCAGTAAGCTTATTAGCAAGATTTAGTTCTTTGCCAACACAAAGACACGGGCATGGTATTAAAGATATATTCAGATACCTCCAAGGGACCATTGATAAGGGTTTATTTTATTCAAATGAATCCAAGCCATCACTGATTGGTTATGCAGATGCAGGATATTTGTTTGATCCTTACAAAGGTCGATCTTAGACAGGCTATTTATTTACAAGTGGAGGCACAACCATATCATGGCGTTCGACAAAACAAACTATGGTTGCTACTTCTTCAAATCAGGCAGAGATAATAGCCATTCATGAAGCAAGTCGAGAATGTGTTTGGTTGAGATCGATAACTCAACACGTTCAGCAAACATGTGGTCTTTCTTCGAAAGAGAATATTCCAACAATATTGTATGAAGACAATGCTACATGCATAGCTCAATTGAAAGGAGGATATATCAAAGGAGACCGAACAAAACACATTTCACCGAAATTCTTTTTCACTCATGATCTTCAGAAGAGTGGTGAATAAATGTACAACAAGTTCGTTCAAGTGATAGTTTGGCTGATCTGTTCACTAAGGCATTACCAACCTCAATATTTGAAAAGTTGATATATAAGATTGGAATGCATCGTCTTTGAGACATTAAGTGATTTTTCATCAGGGGGAGTACGTATATGCTGCACTCTTTTCCTTAACCAAGGTTTTGTCCCACTAGGTTTTCCTGGTAAGGTTTTTAATGAGGCATCAAACAATGCATATTATAAATAACTATGTACATCCCAATACTTTTTTTGTAAGTTCTTAATGAGGCACATTATCTTACATGGACATCCAATGGGGAGTGTTACGAATAATTTGCACACTGGATGCTACATTGGATGCTACATTGGATACTACATTGGATTCCCATGTTGTGAATAGCGTAATGATTAAATATCCTATTTTATGTCAATCATCTTTACTTTTTATGCATATAAAAGGCCATGTAATTGCAATGGAAATATATACCAAAGTGAAAGAATAATTCACTTCTTCCTTCTTTCTATCTCTTTTTATTTACATTTTACTTTATTGCTTTTATTTTATAACAATGACCAAATATTCAGGGATTTTTGGGGTGAGGGCACCACACATTTTTTGATTATTTATTTATTATTCTCCAAGCCCACCCATTATTTGGGGTAAGCTTTATAAAGACACATAAAAGGGGACCTAACCTAATTCATTGAGAGAGAACAACGACCTCATCACTCTCACAGCTGAAAAGGCTCCTTCTTCTGGTTTTCCACCAACTAGCAGCCGCCAGCGAGCAAAAAAACAACGAGAGTGGTGTGAAGGAAATGGAACGAATATAATTATATTAAAGAGGGGGGAATGAGAGATAGAACAGACAAAAGAAAAACGAGCAGCCATCTCTATTGAAGAAAGAAGGCTCTCAATTTTATTTCCAAAAGAAGCTAATAACAACTCTCCATCTCAAGAAAGAGAGGTCAGAATGTCATGACCCAAAATTCACTAGTCGTGATGGAACATAACTCAACCCGCTAGGTAAGCCAACTAATATCTATCCAGTTTCAATAATATTTAACAGGACAATTAATCAAAGAAATTGTCTAAATCTTATACATTCCCAAGCTGGTAGTACAAATCATGAGCTTCTAGAAATAGAGTTTACACAGCTGATATGAAGTAAATACATCATCTGTTTGAAAAATACTTAAACAGAGTTTTATAATTCTAAGGCTACCATGAATAAGAGGAAGCTAAAATAGGGACACAAGTACATCTTCTAATTCAACTCTCTTCGAACACGGCAACATCGACATCCGGAATCTACACACAATGTATACGAAGTATGTTATGAGTAAAACCGAACCCATGTACTCAATAAGCAACAAACCTAAACTTAGGTTGAAAGCACTGACGAGCTAGAACATAGGTCGGGTCCAACACCGAAATCCAATAGTAGTTCATAATAATGTACATCATATAAATAAGGAAGTAATTCAGAGATAGAATGCTTCTCTTATTCATAGTTTTTCCAAAAAATAGTTCCTCCTTTCAAGTATATTAGTGAAAACTCAACTCTTTTACCGAAAACGTTAAAAATACGAGTAAGTTTGAAAATTGAGTTTTTCAAAAAATCCTTTCAACAGTAAATTTGATGTTTCATTTCTTCTAGATAGCATATGTGAAAAACCTCTTTGTGCCCACATATCAATGTGTGAAAAAAAAAAGTCATTAATGACATGATACCGTACAACATGAGGAAAAATGTATCTCTATGCCTGTATGTCATGTGCATGTCAAATGCGATGCGACTCAGTAGCAAAAAAATATGCGTACTCTCAGAATATCAATTCACTCAGTCCTTCCAATCACTCGGCACTCGCAACCAGTAGGTACCTACGCTTACTAGGGGTGTGCAGACTCCGAAGGGGCTCGTTCAGCCCAAGCATTATAACAAGCCAATTGTGGCATAACAATCAGGCCCTCCACTTCAGTCAGGCATAAATAAATAAAATATGTTGCGACGTGCAACCTGATCCCATAAATATTCTCACAATCAGGCCCTCGGCCTCACTCAATCATAAATCAATAGAACATGCTCCGGCATGCAGCTTGATCCTATAAATATCCTCATAATCAGGCCCTCGGCCTCACTCAGTCATAAATTAATCGAACATGCTGCGGTGTGTAGCCCGATGCCATAAATATCCTTACAATCAGGACCTTGGCCTCTCTCAGTCATCAATCTCTCTAATCTTTCGGGCCCTCTATGTCATGAAACTAGCGTGACAACAATGATATGATGTATCAATAAATAACAACTGAGACTGAGATATCATATGAATGCATGAATATGACTGAGTACAAACTATCAATGAAATCAGTGAGGTGACAACAAGAAACGACCACTATAGATCCTAACAATATCAGTAAAAAGCCTAAACATGATATCTAGCATGATTGACAGCTAAATTAATTAATCATATGGTGAAAACACTAATATCAACAAACTAGGGCTAGTAAACAGTGCTAGGAAAACAACAGAGTCACAATTCATAGGGTGCACGCCCACACACCGGTCATCTCAACACCAATCACATAGCACGTAATTCGGGGTTTCGTACCCTCAACACTAAGTTTAAAAGATTTAATAATCTTGAACAAGCCAATTCCACTATCGAGCAAGCCAAGCGATGCTCCAAAAAAACCATCACGCACGTTCCGACCTTCGAACAGCTCAAAACTAACCAAAAGACAAATCAAATACATCAAATAATGCTAAAGTAACAAATCCCAATCGAAAAAGGTTGAATATTTAATCAAAAACCCAAAATCGGCCAAAAAGTCCAACCCGGACCCGCACCTCGGAACCTAACAAAATTTACAAAATTCGACACACATTCAATTATGAGTCCAACCATACTAATTTCACTCAAATTTGACTCCAAATTGGTGTTCAACACTCCGAAATTTACTTTATGACATATTTGGACAAAACCTCCCAAATTTCACTTTGAAATCATCAATCAAATGCCCAAAACAAAGATGGATTCATGAAATATAACTAAAATTGAGTACAGTACACTTACCCTAATCTATATGATGAAAATCACCTCTAAAAATTATCCAAATCCGAGCTCCCCAACTCAAAATATGACCAAATGAATAAACCTTCCATATTAAGTAATTTTGCCCAGCTATTCTATCTCGTTTTGTAGCGAAACGATCCCAAAACTTGTCTTTAATGCCTCCAATGGATTCCTTGTAAAATTTCAGTCAAGATAGGCTTTTGAATCAGTCCATTTGAAATTATAATGAAGGAGATATATTGGTTTCAATATTTGAAAATAGTGCAAATTTTAAAATACGAAGCAATGACAATTTTGTAATTAATCTGAAAGAAATTTGGCAACCTAATTCTTAGTAAAATGGCGATAAAATTCTCATACGATGTCCAAATCCAATGATTCATTTTGCTAGACCTCCGTAATCACAATTCAGATCTAATGCTTCAATAAAAACAGAAATTGGAGCTCATTTGCTTAAGGTGGTACCATTTATGCTTGAAGAAACGATGTCAAAACATAAAAAAACGAGCGCCACATAGTCCAAACCTATCCGAAACTCACCCGAGCTCCTTAGAATCCCGTACGAACTTACCAACAAGTCCTATAATATAATACAGACCTACTCGAGGCCTCATGTAACGACCCGGCCGGTCATTTTTGGAATTTACACCTCGATCCCCATTAACCGCTTCCCCTAAGTTCATTTCTGCTATTTTGGTTTGCCGGGACGTTCTGTATTAGGATTCGGAGTGTTTTGGGATACTTAGTCCCTAAATGAGAGCTTAAGAGTTGAAAAATGGTCCAAAATCGGAACAGTATGAAGAAGACCTCCGAATGGAAATTCGATGGTTTCATTAGCTCCGTTAGGTGATTTTGGGGTTGGGAGTGTGTTCGGAATGTATTTTGGAGGCTCGTAGCTCATTTATGCTTGAAATGCCGAAGTTTGAATTTTTGAAGCTTCCGGTCTGATAGTGAGTTTCTGATCCGAGGTTCGGAATGGAATTCCGAAAGTTGCAGTAGCTCCTTCATGTCATTTGGGATATGCGTGCAAAATTTCAGGTCATTCGAGCGAGGTTTGGTTAGGTTTTTGATCGAAAGTGTGTTTTGTTGGAATTTGAAGTTCTTAGGCTTGAACCTTTGATTTAATCAGACTTCCGGTGTTGTTTTAGGTGTTTTAAGGATGGTTACAAGTTCAAATAAGGTATTAGGTGGTATTGGTGCTTTTGGTTGAGGTCCCGAGGGCCTCGAGATGACTTCGGGTGGTTAACGGGGAAAATTTCTAAGTTTGCTGCAGCTGGTATTTTATACCCTTCTGGTATTTTTGCTTCTGCGATTTGGGAACCGCAGAAGCGGCTTCCTCATTGCATAAGTGGGTTTGGATTTCCCCTCAGAGATCACATAAGCGGTCACCTTTCCGCAGGAGCGGAGCCGCAGAAGCGGCTATTAGATCGCATAAGCGGTCGTGTCCTTTCTTCAGAAGCCATAGAAGCGGCTTATTTATCGCATAAGCGGAGCCGCAGAAGCGTCCCAGCTATCGCAAATGCGATCCTAGCGCTTTTAAATGAAACTGAGTAAGCGGCCAGTGGTTCGCTTTAGCGGGACCGCAGAAGCGGTCCCTTGTCCGTAGAAGCGAAAACGACTGTTCAAAAATATCAATTTCGAGGATTTAATTTCATAAGTTTGAAAATCGGTTAAGAGCTCGGGAGAAGGTTATTTTGAGTGGTTTTTGAAGAGAAAATCATTGGGTAATGTTTCCTTGATCCCTTTTCATTATATTTCATCATTATATAGCTAAATACATCATTGGAATTCGAATTTAGGATTAAAAGTTAGTTAATTTTGGGTAAAACTTCATAGAACAAACTATTGGGTTTTGAGGGGGCATTTGACCTCCGATTTTGGAGATTTTTATATGGTTAGACTCGTGAGAGTACGAGGGTTCTGAAAATGTAAAAATTATTCAATTCTGAGATGTTGGATGGAGGGGCATTTTGGTCATTTTATCTATTTTCGCGCCCTAGATTTATTTTTAATAGTGGAATCAGTTGATTGCAATATTATTTACGATATGTAATTGAATTGAATAGATTTGGGCCATTTGGAGCCAGATACTCGTGGCAAAGGCGCGATTTCTAGTGATATTGAGCCGGTTAGAGGTAAGTGGCTTGTCTAACCTTGTGTGGGGGACTTTTCTCCTTAGGACATGTTCTGAATATTTGAATGCCTCGTATGTGAGGTGACGAGTGCGTACTTGAGAAAATTGTTGTAAACCCGTTTCTATTTGGAGTATTTACATGGAGATTTTTCTGTTTACTTGTTTCCTTTAAACTGTAGGTTTTGACCTGTGCTAGCTTAGAGAAGCATGTTTAACTGACTTACTTGCTTAATTGTTTAACTGTACTATTTGCACTCTGTGAAGCATGTTAGGTTAGAAATTTCAATCACTTGTACTGGTTTAGCATTTATTCTGAGATTTTGAGTTGTTGTTGTGGTGTGCGTTAAATTGGGACTACGGGACGGCTTCCCGGGAGATCCCCCTGTACTTGACTTATTCCGGACTGAAGGTGGGATACCAATAGATCCCTGGCACGTGTTTCTATATATAAATTGGGATACCAAGAGATCCCCGGCTCACTTATTGAGGAAAGCAAGAGATCCCTAGTATATATGATGAGGATACCAAGAGATCCTCGAGTTACCAAGAGATCCCCGATTACTATTTCCTAGATAAGGATAGTATTTACTTGCATTGTTACCGTTACTTCCTATTACTGCTCTCCTGTACTTATTCGGTTTAGGTATTTTATTATAGACTTTATTTAGATTGTTTCCGTTTCCTCATTATTTATTATGTTTATCTCGGTAGGGCCCTGACCTTTCTCGTCACTACCCAGCCGAGGTTAGGCTTGGCACTTACTGAGTACCGCTGTGGTGTACTCATGCCCCTTCCTGCGCATATTTTTCATGTGCAGATCATTCAGGTACCTCTACTCAGGCGCACTATCAGTGAGGCAGGACGACCACAGAGACTTCGAGGTAGTTCTGCTGCGTCCGCAGACCGACGAGTCTCCTTCTTACTGTATCTTTAGTATCTAGTTTTCTCTCTTTCGGTTATTACAATATTCTGGAGTATTGGAGCCATACTGTACATTTCTATAGCGTGTGTTGCCCGTGAGTTTTCGGGTCTTTGGGAATAGTGTTAGACTTGTGTTTTATTGAGTTGTGCATGCCGAGTGGCATCCAGTACAGTTACTTTTAGTTATTTAATTTGGGTTTCCTCTGTTTTTCCGCAATTGTTATACTTTCCGCAATATTCGGCTTACCTGGTCGTGGGGACTAGGTGCCATCACGACATATTCACGATCGGTTAACTAGGATCGTGACAAGTTGGTATCAGAGCTCTAGGTTCATAGGACTCACGGAACATAGGCCGATTTATTAGATTCTCGCTGATCGGTACGAAGACGTCTGTATTTATCTACGAGAGGCTATGTAACTATTTAGGAAAGATCTTCATTTCTTTGGAATTCCTTGTCGTGCGACATTTTGACATTAATTCTAAACTTCTGTCTTCTATTCTCTCACAGATGGTAAGGACACGTGCTAGACGAGAGGACCAGGCACCCGCATCACCTGCTGCCGCCGTCAGAGGCTGGGGCCGGGGTAGAGGTCGAGGACACGCACGTGGTGCAGCCACAACATCTGCATGAGTTATCGCCGAGGTACCACCGGCAGATCTGGCCGGAGCCCAGGCACCTGGCACACCTACCACAGCTACTACTACTCCAGCGCTCAAGGAGACTCTGGCTCAGTTCATGAGCATGCACACTACCTTGGCTCAGGAGGGGTTGCTTCCCCTCGCTGAAGCCACATCCCAGGCCGGGGGAGGGGCCCAAACTCCCGCAGCCCGCACTCCTGAGCAGAGAGTGCAGATGGAGCAGGTTCCAGAGGTTATTCATGTACCGCCTGCAGCACCAGTTCAGCACGAGGATGGGTCAGCTACTTTAGAGGACGAGTAGCGTAGACTTGAGAGGTTTAAGAAATATGATCCTCCAGTGTTCAGCGGACTAGCATCAGATGACGCCCTGGGATTTTTGGAGGAGTGTCATCGCATCCTTCGCACTATGGGCATAGTGGAGTCTAGCAGGGTTTCTTTCACCGCCTTTCAGCTTCGGGGTGCCGCCTATGATTGGTGGCGTACTTATGAGATAGACAGTCCAGTCGAGGCTGCTTCACTAACTTGGACCCAGTTCTCTGACATGTACATGAGAGAGTTTGTTCCCCAGAGCCTCATGGATTCATGGTGCGTGGAGTTTGAGAACTTACGCCAGGGTGCTATAACAGTTTCAGAGTATGCCATCCGTTATACCAGGTTGGCTAGACATGCATCGGCTTTGGTTGCCACAGTTCGGGAGAGAGTTCAGAGGTTTATCGAGGGTCTTATTCTGCCCATCTGGTCCAGCATGGCTCTAGAGTTGGAGATGGATATTCCTTACCAGCAGGTAGTGAGCATTGCTAGGAGGATTGAGGGTATGCTCGCTAGGGAGCGAGGGGAGAGGGAGGCCAAGAGGTCTCGAGAGTCGGGTTACTAGTCTGGTGCCCGTACCCTCTCAGCAGGTCGTTATGGTAGGGGTTGTTCTGGTCGCCTTGTACATTCATCTGTGCCAGCAGCCGGCAGTACTCCAACTCCGCCTACACCTCAGGAGCCTTATTATGCACCTCCAGTTTCTAGCACGCCTCCTGCGCGGGGTGCTTTCAGAGGCCAGTCCAGCAGGCCTAGTTTTAGTCAGTCACAGCCACCGCGTCCTCCCAGAGCTTGCTATGAGTGTGGTGACACTCGTCATGTGGTGAGGTATTGCCCTAGGCTTGGGAGGGGTGCACCTCCATAGACTGCTCAGCCACAGCGTGCTCCTCAGAGTTCTCAGGCTATGGTCCCAGCTCCCGCTGCTACCCCACCTGCCCAGCCAGCCAGGGGTAGAGGCCGGGGAGATAGAGGTCGCCCTCGTGAGAGGGGTCGGGCCAGATATTATTGTATTCTTGCTCGCACTGCGGCATTTGCCTCCGATTCCGTCATCACAGGTATTATTCTGGTTTGTCACAGAGAGGCATCGCTTCTATTCGATCCAGGCTCTACTTATTCGTATGTGTCTTCTTATTTTACTTCGCATTTGGGTGTGCCTCAAGATTCTTTGAGTTCCCCCGTTTATGTTTCTACTCCTATGGGAGATTCTCTTGTTGTGGACCACATTTATCGGTCATGTTTGGTTACAATTTGTGGTTTTTAGACCAGGGCGGATCTATTATTACTCGGTATGGTCGATTTTGATATTATTTTAGGCATGGACTAGTTGTCACCCTATCATGCTATTCTTGATTGTCACGCCAAGACCATGATGCTGGCTATGCCAGGTGTTCCACGTATTGAGTAGAGTGGTACTTTAGATCATACTCCCAGTAGAGTTATCTCTTTCCTCAAAGCTCAACGTATGGTTGAGAAGGGGTGCGCCGCGTATTTAGCTTATGTGAGAGATGTCAGTGTTGATACCCCTTCTGTTGATTCAGTCTCAGTGGTACGGGATTTCCCCGATGTGTTTCCAGCTGATCTTCCGAGCATGCCTCGCGATAGAGATATGGATTTTGGCATTGATCTGTTGCCGGGCACTCAGCCCATTTCCATTCCCCCGTATCGCATGGCTCCTCCTGAGTTGAAGGAGTTCAAGGATCAGTTGCAGAAATTGCTTGGCAAGGGTTTTATCAGCCCAGTGTTTCGCCGTGGGGTACTCCTGTCTTATTGGTGAAGAAGAAAGATGGTTCTATGCGAATGTGCATTGATTATCGCTAGTTGAACAAAGTTACAGTGAAGAACCGTTATCCTCTATTTAGTATTGATGATCTATTTGACCAGCTTCAGGGCGCACATGTGTTTTCCAAGATTGATTTGCGCTCAGGTTACCATCAGTTGAATATTCGGGAGCAGATATCCCGAAGTCTGCCTTCAGGACTCGGTATGGTCATTACGAATTCCTTGTTATGTCTTTTGGGCTGACTAATGCCCCGACAGCTTTTATGCATTTGATACACAGTGTATTCAGGCCATATCTTGACTCATTCGTTATTGTTTTTATTGATGATATTCTGGTATATTCCCGGAGTCGGGAAGATCATGAGCAGCACCTGAGGACAGTGCTTCAGACTCTGAGAGAGAAGGAATTATATGCAAAGTTCTGAAAATGTGAGTTCTGGCTAAGTTCTGTGACATTCCTAGGCCACGTGGTATCGAGTGAGGGCATTCGAGTGGATCTGAGGAAGGTGGAGGCCGTGCAGAGTTGGCATAGGCCCTCCTCAGCTACAGAGATTCGCAGTTTCCTTGGCTTGGCGGGTTATTACCGTCACTTTGTGGAGGGATTTTCATCGATAATGGCCCCTATGACCAGATTGACCCAAAAGGGTGCCCCATTTCTGTGAACAGAGGAGTGTAAGGCGAGCTTCAAAAAGCTCAAGACAACTTTGACTTCAGCCCCAATCTTGATGCTTCCTACCAGTTCGAGGTCTTATACAGTTTATTGTGATGCCTCATAGGTTGGACTTGGAGCGGTGTTGACGCAGGACGGTAGGGTGATTGCCTACGCATCTAGACAGTTGAAGGTGCATGAAAAGAACTACCCTGTCCATGATCTTGAGTTAGCTGCTATTGTTCATGCCTTGAAGATCTGGCATCATTATTTGTACAGGGTGCCTTGTGAGATCTATACTGACCATCAGAGTTTGCAGCACTTGCTTAAGAAGAAGGACCTGAATATGCATCAGAGGAGATGGTTAGAGTTGCTAAAGGATTATGATATTACTATTCTTTATCACCCGGGCTAGGCCAATGTGGTAGCCGATGCCTTGAGTCGTCGGGTAGAGAGTTTGGCATATTTACCAGCCTCAGAGAGACCTATAGCGATGGATGTTCAGGCCTTAGCCAGCCAGTTTGTGAGATTGGACCTTTCGAAGCTCAGTCGAGTTCTAGCCTGTGTGGTTTCTCGGTCTTCCCTATTTGATCGTATCAGGGACCGGTAGTATGATGACCCCCACTTGCTTGTTCTTCAGGATAGAGTTCGGCGTGGTGGTGCCAAGGATGTGACCATCGGGGATGATGGGGTATTGAGTATGCAGGGCCGGATTTGTATGCCCAATTCAATGGTCTTCGAGAGTTGATTCTAGCAGAGGCCCATAGCTCGCAGCACTCCATCCATCCGGGTGCCGCGAAGATGTATCGGGACTTAAGGCAGCATTATTGGTGGATGCGGATGAAGAAGGATATAGTTGACTACGTGTCTTGATGCCTCAACTGCCAGCAGGTGAGGTATGACCACCGGCATCCGAGTAGGTTGCTTCAGCAGACAGAGATCCCGGAGTGGAAGTGGGAGTGTATCACCATGGACTTCATATCTGGACTCCCACGGACCGTGAAGAAGTTTGATTCTATTTGGGTCATTATGGATCGGCTGACCAAGTCCGCTCACTTAATACCTGTGTGTACCACTTATTCATCGGAGAGGTTGGTGGAGATTTATATCAGGGAGATCATCTGTTTCCATGGTATTCCAGTTTCTATCATCTGAGACAGAGGTACTCAGTTTACATCGTGATTCTGGAGAGTCGTGCAGTAGGAGTTAGGCACTCGGGTGGAGTTGAGCACGACATTTCACCCCCAGACGGACGGACATTCCGAGCGCACTATTCAAATTCTTGAGGATATGCTCCGTGTGTGCGTGATTGAGTTTGGAGGGTCATAGGATCATTTCCTGCCACTGGCGGAGTTTGCTTATAACAACAGCTATCAGTCCATCATTCAGATGGCGCCGTATGAGGCTTTATATGGTAGGAGATGTAGATCTCCGGTGGGTTAGTTTGAGCCGGGGGAGGCCAGGCTATTGGGCACAGAGATGATTCAGGATTCAATGGAGAAGGTTAAGGTGATTCACGATAGACTCCGTGCAGCCCAGTCCAGACAGAAGAGTTACGCGGACAAGAAGGTCCATGATGTTGCATATATGGTTGGTGAGTGGGTTCTGCTTTGGGTCTCGCTTATGATGGGCGTCACGAGGTTTGGGAAGAAAGGGAAGCTGAGTCCGAGGTTTATTGGCCCTTTTGAGATATTGAGGCTAGTTGGGTAGGTTGTTTATGAGCTTTCCTTACCTCCTAGCCTAGCCGGAGTTCATCCGGTATTTCATGTTTCGATGCTACGGAGATATCACGGTGATCCGTCGCACGTGTTGGACTTCAGTTCAGTCCAGTTGGACAAGGATCTATCCTATGTTGAGGATCCAGTGGCTATTTTGGATAGGCAGATCAGAAAGTTGAGGTGAAAGAGCATAGATTCAGTGAAAGTTCAGTGGCGGGGTCAGCCGGCCGAGGAGGCGACTTGGGAGACTGAGCAGGATATACGCAGCCAGTACCCTCATCTTTTCACTACTTCAGGTATGTTCTCTAAGCTCATTCGAGGGTACGTTTGTTTGAATGACGTGCATTTGACTTTGGGGACTCAACACAGGGGTTGGGTCCGTCTAGGACAGTTGTAGCCAAATTAAAAAACCATCTTGATGCATCTTACATGCTATTTGCATATCTGTTTATTTCGACTTGCATGTTGTCCGGCTTCTAGAATAGGGATTAAAAAAAAGGGAAAAAGAAAATTAAAAAAACAAAAAAACAAGAGTGAGAGGGGTATTTGAAATCCGAAACTCTGCAAAAATTTGAAAAAAAAAGAGAAAATAAAATAAGCTAATATTTTTAAAAATTCATGTTTCCCTGTTCTGTCAAAATTGACCGAACCACGCGGGCCTGATTTTCACCGGATGTGAAATACGTAGGCAAACCTCATCGGTTCCGGCCCTAATTTTTAAAATTCAAAAATATTTTCATTTATTTCCTTATTCAGAAAAATCTTTTTTTTAGATCCCAATTTTTTTTCAAAAAACAAAAAATATTTTCTTTTAATTTCTTCTGAAAATCCAAAAATATTTTCATTCTTCTTTAGAGGTTTTTCTTTCAAAAATTGAAAAGGAAATTCAAGATTCAAAAATATTTTCTTTAGATGCCTTTCTTTCATAATTTTAACATAAAAGTCGAAAAATCAAAAAAAATATTTCTTTTCTTCTTAAGAAGTTTTCTTTTGAAATTTCAAAAAAAAAATTGAAATTCTAAAAAAATATTTTCTTTCTTCTTTTGAAGTCTTTCTTTTCAAAAATTCTCAAAAAAAAAAAATAAAACAAATCGAAATCCAAAAAATATTTTCTTTTTTCTTTATATGTCTTTCTTTCAAATATTAGAAAAATGTCAAAATCCAATAAAAAAAGGTTAGTTTATTGACTTTATTCCTAATCTTCCCGAATTACGCAAGATCTGATTCATCTTTTCACATGATACGTGGGCATCCCACATCAAGTTCGATCAACCATTAAAAATATAAAAAAATAAAAAAATAAAAAAATGATGATAATAATAAGGACTGACTGAGTCCATTCTAAATTGTTCTTTATTTTCAATGGTGAAGAAAGTTTAAGGTGGTCGGTTTGTTGTAAGTGTTGATACCTAGTTTTTTCCTATAATACTTCAAAAATGCATATATATCTCCAAAATTATGCATTAGCATCAATTAATATTTTATCTATAATTTTTATATTTTAAAGGATTTTAATTAATTTACTCCACTATTTTATTTATGCAAACGATTACTAATTGCATAACAAATAATTTAATAATAATTTTGTGGTTTAATTGTATCATTTACATTTGTACTAAGTTTTAATTATTTCGCAAACAACCATATTTGTATTTTTGGGGTTATAATTACAGTAACTTTGCAATTATAGCTCAATCATGCATTAGTACACTATTATAGCTCATTCCATGGATTTCTATGGCTGTTTGAGACTTCTACTGGTCTCCTACTCCCCATGGTTGCCCAATTTTGTTACTTCATGGAAAGATCTCGAAGAGATCTAGCCAAGTCTTGTTCGAGACTCTTCGAGGGTCCACCTATGGTCTGTGAGTGTTAATATCTCGATATTTATGGTTCAAATCTCTGGTTCAAGGCCAGATTATATTTACCCCGTTTCTTTTTCTTCAAAACCCCAATTTTGGACATAAATCCATCCAGATCTTTGTAGATCTAAAGTGATTCTGAGTCTGTCAACAACTTTCCTTTAAAAGTTCTCTTATTTCTTTATTGTTAATCAATTTTTAAGCGCTTTGTTATATTAGGGTTTGGTTTTATCATTATTTGTTGGTCGAATCTCTGTGTATCTGAAGTATTTTCAAGTTTCCATAACCATTTTCCTTAAGAATTTTCTTATTCCCTAGTGCTAATCAACTCTAAGTATTTTTCAAATTAGGGTTTCAGCTTCGTCTATTTTTGCAAAGGGTTTTTTGAAATTTCTCAAGTTTTGTTTAGTCTTTCTATAATGACTATGTTCCAAGCTTGATTGCTTGACTGGTCATTGTTTGACTTCAACATTTTTGTCCGTTATTATTTGAATAGTTGACTGATTAACTTAATTATCGAGGGTTTCATTGTTTGCTGAAATAATTTGCTGATTTCTGTTTGCTTTCCTTAATCCAAAGTTTCCTAATTGTTGTCTCTTTCCTATTTATGGGTTGATTGACCCTCGATTAGTCTCCAATTACCTATGATTGCCTTATTCGTGTGATTAATTGCTTGATTTATGGGTTCTAACCCTAATTGGCTGTTAAACCCACTTCTTGCTTTATTTGAATCTCAATCAGAGTTATTTATGGGTATAATCCCCTAATTTTCTGTCTCTATCAAGCTTGATTGATTAGTTGATTACTTCCCTTACCTTAATAAATTATCCGTATGGTTTAGGGATTCGTACTGATTCCCTATTTGGTATGATTTGGATTCCTTACCATCATTACCCTTTTTTTTTACTGTGACTGTTAAGTGATTACCGCTTATTAAGGGGTCTATTCCGCACTCCCTCACATGAATTGATTATGTGATTATTTGGTTTCCCCCTAATTGACTTACTTCTGATTCTCTTTACCTTATTTGATATACTTCCTAAGTGGTATATACACATACTCTTTTTTTACCTCTCAAGGAGACAAACAACAGTTCACAAACACACTCACACACAAACTCTGCTCTCATCTCTCTCTACTATTTGTGCTTATTGTTTATCTAGTCGGTTGAAAGCCAGGACTAGACCGTTGAAAACCGCTACTTTACTTTCTGCTTCTGCTTCTTTAACTCGTATTCTCTCACTTTAATATTATTCAAACCTCTTTATGATTTGATATGGGTATTTTTTATTCCCAGTATGTCTATTTTATGTTACTAAATTAGTAGGATCTTTGTAGTCAGCCTGTTTATCTTTAACTAGGCCTATGTGATTCATGCTCATTATCCTTAGTCAGTATGTGTACTTCTATTCCATTAGACTACATGCTTCCTGATATTCAACTTACCCTATATGCTTCCTTATAATAACATGTCTACTTATGTCTGATTGAACCCATGTGTGTCATGCTCTTAATCTGTTTATTCTTGCTTTAGTTAGACTTATGTGTTTCCATATGAACCAAACTCATGCTTATTCCTTCTTCATTAGAATATCCCTTCTATCTTATGTTCAACTCTAACTAATATGATTCCCCAGCCCTACTACCCCTCTGTATGTGACTGAGTGCTCACCTAGTGCTAGTTAATTATCTAAGTCAAAACTCTAAGTTACCTTGTTTCTGTATAATATTTGACTGCTGGGACCTTGGTTATAGTTACAACAATTGAATGACCCTATTTGCTCCTTACTTCCTGAGAATCCAAAATTATTTTCTTAAAACCATCTCCTATTTTCAACTCCTATTCTTAGAACACCTAGGGTCTTGCACCTCTAGTGTAAGCATTGCTTAGGAGTCCATGAGGCTCATCTGAACTTTGATACGTTGGAGTTGGCTTTCCAAACATGCTCAGAAAGGATTACTTTGAAAGTTTTTTTGTGTGAGCATTACCCGAGGTCCCTGAGGCCCATAGGAACTTTGACACACCAGGATACTATTGGGTGCACTATGAGGTTATGGCATTTTTGACTCGTTGAAGGCCAGGTTTATCTGTTGGGCCTATATTTAGGCTCCCTATAGTTGTAGCAATTTCCCTTATGTAATTATTTATTAATATTGATCTGTAATAATAATTTTTTGTAAATAAATATTGGAGAAATTAGTAAAAGGGTGGGATTCTTATACATATCCTGTTGGGAAAGGGTAGATACCTTGGCTATAGGTTGTTACAATATTTTATTTATTTAGATACCATGCATGTAAGTTGTTACAATATTTTTTCATTTAGACATCAAGCCTATAGTGTTACAAAATCGATCCTGCATTCTAGATACCATGCCTATAAGTTGTTATAATATTGTTTTATTTAGATACCATGCCTATAGGTCGTTACACTATCTGTTTATTTAAATACCATGCCAATAGGGAATTTAAAATTAATTTGTCCTGCCTGTAAGTTTGAAAAGATCTGTTTATGCATATTAACAAGGTTTAAATCAGTCTTCATCATATTTATAAAACTAATCACTGCATTTAGATACCATGCCTATAGGATTCTAAAACCAATTTCTGCATTTAGCTGCCAGTATCTATAAGTCCAAAATTAGTTATCACACCTAGACAACATGCCTATAAGACTTAATAAACTCACATTGTTTTTAAACTGATTCCTAGAATTTTGATTGCATTTAGACAACATGTTTATAGGATATTACAGATCTACCCCTAGGAAAGCCTATAGGTAATCAAGGTCCAATAAACTGTGAAACTATGATGTGCTTACTTGTGACTGACCAGATTCAACATGTTTTAAAATTAGTAGGCAAACTAATTAGGTCTTTATCGCTTTGCCTTAACACAATGCTGTATATGCTCTGTTTGCCATGCCAACCTATACATCCTGTTATAGGACCTTTCTAAAATATCTGAAATGTGTTATTTGAGACGTGAACTTGCTTGCTCTCTTTGTGGAGGTAAAATGTGAGCTTTTAACTATTTTATCCTTGGTTCAGTCCTACATGTTTTGTTTGTCGACTAGAGTTTTCTCCTTTTAATACTGTCGGAGAGTCTAGATCTACCTTAACTAGAAATCCTAAATACTTCCGGGACTATATAAGTGCAGGGACGAGTAATGCACGCATAGGATACATCTTAAGGTTGGTAGAACGCTTTAGGATGCGACCGAGGGGAGGGTAATTGGGTAGTAAAGGATATGATGAACTATGTGCTAATATCATGCGTAAGCCCTCTAGTTGAGGAAGGCTTAGTGGGTCTTGTACATATGTGATCCTATAGGCTAACAAACCTAGGACTTCCTTCATCTTTTTTGCATATGTGTGCTTAGACTACTTAGCTCTCAAATTTACTTTATCTTATACGTGTGCTTAGACTATCTATTTGGTAAATGATTAATTCACATAATTGAGTTCAGTCGGTACCCACCACTGTGGACCGCGAGGGTTTCCTAACACCTTCCCCCTCAAAGTTATTTCGAGCCCTTATCCAATATCTGGTAATGCAAACCGGTTTCATGAGTTATTTGCTCTAGGTGCGCTAATGCACCTTAAATCTGTTAGGTGGCGACTCTTCAAATTCAAATACCCAATTCCTAAAAAGAAATGAGTTGTTCCCAATGAATGTCAAAACCCAGACTTCGCGAGGTAAAAGGGGGTGCGACAACATGGCGACTCTGCTGGGGATATTTTAGGCTCTTACCATAACGAACTTGTTTTTTGTGAATTAGTCCTAAGCATGGTTTATCCTGTGCACCCTTTGCCTTTCCCCCCTTAGTTGGATTTAATTGCTTATTTTCATGCATTTATGATATCCTTTATTTCCTAAAAGTGACTTATTTCCTTGTTTTCCTTTTGTAACTGTCTTTCAATTATTTAAATACCACATTTATCATTTTAATGTGCAAGTACTTGACAACATGCTATTTATTGTTGCATAAACCATGCTCAACATCATATTCTACTCATGCATAATTAATCCTATAGCAACACTTGATGAGTTTTTGCGCTCTTCCTATATATCACTCTTTTAAATTCGGAAAAATATATTTGCGGTAAAACTAGTCGATCAGCAGTGAATTTGACGGTTTCGTACCTTTCCCCCTCAAGTTGTCCGCTTGAGGGTCCCAGTCTAGACCTCTATAGCAACCTTACTCTGATTAATTGTACATGCATCATGGTAAAACCTAGCCGGGTTAATATGGTGTCCACATAATAACCCTTTAAGACAAGCCTCACTCCCAACGGACGCAACCACGATTGTGTGAATTAGTTTTGGAGAAATAGTCACGATATGTTAATCATTGTTAAATAAATAAACGAACCTGGAGGTGAAAAAATGAGGCACAAAGTCCCCAGGTTCGGCATGGTCGAGCATACCTTCACTTTAATTAGATTGGTGGAGGTATCTTCCCTCAAATGACCAAAATCATGTGAAACAAGTCTTAGGAAATTTGCCTTCTCTATTGGATCTTCAACCAAACAAAATGCTGATCGAGGCTGCCACCATATTTTGGGATAAAGAAAGGGTTGTGTTCCGCTTTGGAAGCATAGAAATGACCCCTCTCTTTGAAGAAATAAGAAGATTCGCTGGGTTGCCTTGGGATAGCCCTGGTCTATTGGTACCTAAAAATCGCACCACTAGGGGATTTCTTAAGATGATGGGGTTCAAGAAGAATGATGGCCTGATGTTCCTGAAAGACTCCTACATACCTTTCGACTTCCTCTATGAATTATATGGTCACAACATGTCTTACCGTATTTTTGATGATGAATTCTCCATCACCTCCTTGGGTTGGATTCACCGTAGGGTCTTTGTGTTCATCATGTATTTCTTGGGCATGCTAGTGTTCTCAATCCAAGGAGACAGAATCCACACTAGGCTGGCCATGGTGGCCAAAACTTTAATGGACGAGATCGAGGGGCAGACATATACCATTGTACCTATGATCATTACAGACATGTACCGGGCCTTGGAACGCTTCAGAAGGGGTTCAGATTCTTCGAGGGTTGCAATTTGTTGCTGCAAGTTTGGTTGCTAGAAAATCGTCAAAAGGGTCAATACCGTCAGGAATTTCCGCGAAGGTCGTGGAATGAACATATAGCCTTCCACCATCCCAAGAGAATGACCTATATCCCAGACATGTTTCTTCAATGGAGGATGCTGTAGGATGGGTACATTTTTTCAACAATTTGACCGAGGACTATGTTCAATGGATGTTCGGGTGGTTCCCTACCAGGAAGTTAGCCAAATGACAGATACTGTTAAGTGAGTTTTACATCGTCATTGTAACTCAGAAGGCGGTCAAAGGAAAAGCATTGGAGGACCACCTAGCTAAAAATCTTGTGGAAGCAGAGTACAAACCTTTGAAAACGTATCTTCCTGATGAAAAAGTATCGTTCGTAGGAGAAGACATTGCTGAAGCCTACGACGATTGGAGAATGTTCATCAATGGAGCTACAAATTTGAAAGGGGCGGGCATTGGACCAATTTTAGTGTTAGAAACAGGTCAACACTCTGCTATGTCCGCGAAGCTTAGGTTTCTGTGCACCAATAATATGGCAGAATATGAGGCTTGCATCATGGGGCTCAATTTGGCCATTGATATAAATATACAAGAATTGTTGGTAATCGGTAATTCGGATCTTCTGGTACATCAGGTTCAAGGAGAATGGGCTATGAAGAACACCAAGATACTACCATACTTGTGTAATGTGCAGGAATTGATGAAAAGATTCACAAAGATAGAGTTTCAACATGTTCCCAGAATTCAGAATGAGTTTGCAGACACACTGGCCACCTTATCATCAATGATACAACATCCATATAAGAATTTCATCGATCCCATCCCGGTGAGGGTCCACAATCAACCGACTTACTATGCTCATGTTGAAGAAGAAACGGATAGAAAACCTTAGTTCCATGACATCAAGGAACATTTGGCAAAAGGAGAATATATAGAATAGGCAAACCACACTCAAAAATGCATGCTGCGGAGGCTATCCAGTCACGTCTTCCAAAGAGGAGGAACACTGTATAGAAGAACCTCTGATCTAGGGTTGTTAAGGTGCGTTGACGAAAAGGAAGCTTCCAGATTGCTCAAAGAAATACGTGCCAAAACTTGTGGACCACATATGAATGGTTTTGTTCTAGCCAAGAACATACTCAGAGCCGGATATTTTTGGATGACCATGGAGACGGATTGGATTCGGTACGTACAGAAATTCCACAAATGTCAGGCACATGTAGACATGATAAGGATACCACCTAATGAGCTCAATGCAACAAGTGCACCTTCGCCTTTTGCTGCTTGGGGAATGAATGTCATCGGTCCGATCGAGCCTACCACTTCAAACAGACACAGGTTCATTTTAGTGGCCATTGACTACTTCACAAAATGGGTAGAGGCTACATCCTGCAAAGTTGTAACTAAGAAAGTCGTTGCAGACTTTGTCAAGGATCGTATTGTTTGCTGATTCGGAGTTCCCAAGTCCATTATCACTGATAACGCCGCCAATCTTGATAGTGACCTAATGAAATCCATGTGTGAAACCTTCAAGATCAAGCACAAAAACTCTACAACATTTTTGCCTCAAATGAATGAAGTTGTGGAAACTGCTAATAAGAACTCAAGAAGATACTAAGGAAGATGGTAGAAAACTACAAACAACGGAATGAGAAGTTACCCTTTGCCCTACTATTGGGGTACCGCACTACAGTCCGCATATCAACTGGAGAAACTCCCTATCTACTGCTTTATGGTACCGAAGCTATCATTCCAGCCGAGGTAGAAATCCCTAAGAATCATACAGGAAGCTGAACTTAGTAATGTAGAATGGATAAGGAGCCATTATAAGCAAATGGACCTTATATATAGAAAAAGAATGAACACAATATGTCATAATGAGCTTTACCAGAACCGAATGTCTAGAGCTTTCAACAAAAGGGTCAAACCAAGGCAGTTTGCACCGGGGTAGCTGGTGTTGAAAAAGATCTTCCCACATCAAGATGAAGCCAAAGGGAAATTCTCTCCTAACTAACAAGGTCCCTACATAGTTTAGCGGGTACTAAAAGGAGGAGCACTCATACTTGTAGAAATGGACAAAGAAGTCTGCCCAAACTAAACAATTCAGACGCACTCAAGATATACTATGTTTAGACTATTTACATTTCTTCATCTGATGTAATTGAACTACGCTTGACCTAATTCCCATTTAAAAGGGGATACGTAGCCAGTCTTGTGGATTTGGTCATATCATAAAAAAAATTTTCATTTTCCCCTAGAACCAGAAATTGGGGTCGAATTTTGAGGAAGACCCTCAAAATTCCGGAGCATGTCCAGCTAACGCCTTCATAGGATAGAAAGTCATATATTGATTAAGAACCTGGGGCAAAATTTTGTGAAGGATTCTCAAAATTTCAGAGAAAGCTCAACAAATTCGTCGCACGCAAAAGATAGAAGGTTCATTTACAAAACCGGGGTAGAATTTTGAGGAGGACCCTATAAATTCTAATACAAGAAAGTTGCAATGTCTCTGAAATGTGTTACAGTCATTAGTTCATCTAAAAATTACTCAATATTCTACCGTATTTTCTAAAATAAATCTATTTTTATCAATAAATACATATTTTCGAAAACTCTATTTCCTTGACAGCCAAGTGTTACCCAGGGAAACTCAAACAAGGCCTCCAGAACGGAGCAAAGTACAGCCAACAGACAAAGGCACAAACCAACCTCCCTTTACAAAACTTACAATTTTTTTTAGCGCAGGCATATCTGACGTAACAGTAGCATTCACAAATATATACACGCATCAAAATCACTATCAATCGGGCCACCAGACAACAAATATATCTCCAGCTAAGACACATTTTACTCTTATTTACTACTTGCTCACTACATAAGGCTAAGCACTGCCTTCCATTTACATGGGACTAAGCCCTATCCCGAATCTTGCATGAGACTAAGCTCTGTCACCATCTGCATGAGGCTAAGCCCTGCCTCTATATTTTCATAAGGCTAAGCACCGCCTTCCATTTGCATGAGACTAAGCCTTGTCCCAAATTTTGCATGAGGCTAAGGCCTGCCTCCACATTTGCATAAGGCTAAGCATTGATTTCCATTTGTATGGGACTAATCCCTGTCCTAAAGTTTGCATGAGGCTAAACCCTGTCTCCATATCTGCATAAGGCTAAGAACTGCTTTCCATTTGCATGGGACTAAGCCCTGTCCCGAATTTTGCATGAGGCTAAGCCCTACCTCCATATCTGCATAAGGCTAAGAACTGCCTTCCATTTGCATAGGACTAATCCTTGTCCCGAATCTTGCATGAGGCTAAGCCATGCCTCCATATCTGCATAAGACTAAGCATTGCCTCCCATTTGCATAGGACTAAGCCTGTCCCATATTTTTCATGAGGCTAAGCCCTGCCTCCATATTTGCATAAGGCTAAGCACTGCCTTCATATCTCCATAAGGCTAAGCATCGCCATCTCTTTATATGAGACTAAGCCCTGTCTCAAATCTTTCATGAGGCTAAGCCTTACCTCTATATCTACATAAGGCTATAAGCACTGCCTTCTCTGTGCATGAGACTAAGCTTTGTCTCAAATCTTGCATAAATCTAAGCCCTGCCTCCATACTTACATAAGGCTAAGCATTTCCTTCTCTTTGCATGATACTAAGCCATGTCTCGAATCTTACATGAGGCTAAGCCTTGCCTCTGTATTTTCATAAGGCTAATCACTGCCTTTTCATGGGACTAAGCATTATCCCTCCCTACATAAATGTTGCTCTATTCATGTCACTATCTTCTTCTATCGGGCTAAGCTCTGCCCAAAACTCCACACAAGACTAAGCTTTGACTTGAAATCACTTTCAGTATCATATCTCTGCACATCATGGGCTGACATATAGCCAACTTGTCCAAAGGTGTCATAGTCCGAAAGCATCATCCTCATAGCGCGAAGACACCATATCATGGCCTGCGGATCTCTCAATACTTGCACATCCTTATTCAAATGCGTCATGGTTCAGAGGCACCATCCTCATGGCTTGAAAACATCATTTCATGGCATGCGAATCACCTATCTCACAACTCATGGCCTAGGACATCATGGTCTGAGAAAGTCATCAGCACTGTTCAAAGACAATCTCTCGTGGTCCAAAGGGAATTTGCATCATCCATATTCTTGCATGCATTGTGTTTTAAGTTTGGCAGGCAATCCAGGAGGTAACCGTTCTTCAAACAGGAGCAATCTTTGCTTCGGTTTTCGTTCATGCCATTTTCACTTTTCCATTCATAACCAATTCCCATCAATAAGCCATCCTACTTTGTGATATCTAGCTATCTACCCTATAATACATCCGTTACATTCCTGAATCACAACCATAACTCCATCCGACATTACCCTTCACAAAAAAACCTTTGCTGAAACTGGCTACCATTCATATAACAACTCCATCGGCTTCATTCATCGGTGGGTCCAGAACTACACATGGCCTGATTCCTGTAAAACTAGGGGTATGTAGGCAGCTCAAAGACCAGGGTCCGGTCTCTATTTTTCAAAATATTCCATTCGGTCAAAATTGGCCATCATTTCTTTACCCGAAAACTTTTTCATCCTTCCCCGGTAAAGAGGGGCAGTTGTTGATACCCAAGTTTTTTCTATAATATTTCAAAAAGGCAAAGATACGTCCAAAACTATGCATTAGCATCAATTAATATTTTTTCTATAGTTTTTGCATTTTTAAGGGTTTTAATTAATGTACTCCAATGTTTTATTTATGCAAACTATTACTAATTGCATCACAAATAATTTTATAATAATTTTGTAGTTTCATTTTATATCATTAACATTTATACTAAGTCTTCATTATTTCGCAAATAGCCATATTTGCATTTTTGGGGTTATAATTACAGTAACTTTGCAATTATAGCCCATGCATGCATTAGTAGACTATTTTACCAGAAAATAGCTTGTTGTATTTTTTAAAATACTAATTAATTGTTTTAAAACATTTTTAGGCATGAAAAATATTTTTATAATCTGTTAATTATTTTTAAAAATTATTTTTATCAATTAAATTGTTATTTAACAAATAACCTTTTTTATTTTTTCAGACCTAGCCTATTAAACCAGCCCAATTTCAATTCTCCAATCCCAATTTAATTAAAACTGGACCAAATACACCCTAGCCCAAACCAATTAAACCTACCCGACCTTGTAATCCCGTTTAATTGTGGCCATTGATCTTTCAGATCAACTATCCACGATAAAACTTACCTTATTAATCCCAAACGACCCGCTAAATCCCTTTATTTCTCTCATTTTCGCCGTCCTGAAACTCTCTCTTCTCTGATTCTCTCTGAGACTGAACTCGAACCCTAGCTTTCGCCACCCAAAACTAGCCAAAATATCTTCGATTCCTACCAGTTCCATGGATTTCTATGGCTGTTTGAGACTTCTACTGGTCTCCCACTCCCCCTGGTTGCTTGATTTTGTTACTTCATCGAAAGATTTCAAAGAGATCTAGCCAGATCTTGTTTGAGACTCTTCGAGGGCCCGCCTATGGTCTGTGAGTGTTACTATCTCGATGTTGGAGGTCCAAATCTCTAGTTCAAGGCTAGATTATCTTTACTCCTTTAATTTTTCTTCAAAACCCTAATTTTGGACATGAATCCATCCATATCTAAAGTGATTCTAAGTCCATCAACAACTTTCCTTTAAATGTTCTCTTATTTCTTTACTGTTAGTCGATTTTTAAGCCCTCTGTTATATTAGTGTTTGGTTTTCTCGTTATTTGTTGGTTGAATCTCGGTGTATCTGAAGTGCTTTCAAGTTTTCGTGACATTTTTCCTTAAGAATTTTCTTACTCCCTACTGTTAATCAACTCTAAGCATTTTTTAAATTAGCGTTTCTACTTCGTCTATTTTTGCAAAGGGTTTTTTGAAATTTCTCATATTTTGTTTAATCTTTCTATAATGACTATGTTCCAAGCTTTATTGCTTGACTGTTCATTATTTGACTTCAATATTTTTGTCCGTTACAGTTTGAATAATTGACTGATTAACTTAATTATCTAGGGTTTCATTGTTTGCTGAAATAATTTGCTGATTTCTGCTTGCTTTCCTTAATCCTGAGTTTCCTAATTGGTTTCTCTTGCCTATTTATGGGTTGATTTACCCTCGACTGGTCTCCAATTACCTATGATTGCCTTATTCGTGTGATTGATTGCTTGATTTATGGGTTCTAACCCTAATTGTCTATTAACCCACCTCTTGCCTTATTTGAAACTCAATCAGAGTTATTTATGGGTATAATCCCCTAATTTTCTGTCGTTATCAAGCTTGATTGATTATTTGATTACTTCCCTTACCTTAATAAATTATTCGTATGGTTTAGGGATTCTTACTAATTCCCTATTAGGTATGATTTGGATTCTTTACATTAATTAACCCTTTTTTTTGCTGTGACCGTTCACTGATTAACCCTAATTAAGGGGTCTATTCCGGACTCCCTCACATGAATTGATTCCGTGATTATTTGATTTCCCCTTAGTTGTCTGACTTCTGATTCTCTTTACCTTATTTGCTCTACTTCCTAAGTTCTATATACACACTCTTGTTTTACCTCTCAAGCAAACGAACAACAGTTCACAAACATACTCACACATAAACTCTGCTCTCATCTCTCTCTGCTACTTGTGCTTATTGTTTGTCTAGTCGGCTGAAAGTCAGGACTAGACTGTTGAATCTTGCTACTTTACTTTCTGCTTCTGCTTTTTTAACTGGTATGCTCTCACTTTACTATCATGCAAACCTCTGTATGATTTGATCTGTGTATTTCTTATTACTAGCATGTCAATTTTATGTTACTAAATCAGTAGGATCTTTATATTCAGTCTGTTTATCATTAACTAGACCTATGTGATTCATGCTCATTATCCCTATTCAATATGTGTACTTCTATTCAATTAGACTACATGCTTCTTGCTATTCAACTTAACCTATATGCTTCCTTATAATAACATGTCTACTTCTGTCTGATTGAACCCATGTGTGTCCTACTCTTAAGCTGTTTATTCTTGCTTTAGTTAGACTTCTGTCTTTCCATATGAACCATACTCATACTTATTCCTTCTTCACTGGCATATCCCTTCTATCTTGTGTTCACCTCTGACCAATATGATTCCCCAGCCCAACTACCCCTCTGTATGTGACTGAGTGCTCACCTAGTGACAATTAATTAACTAAGTCGAAACTCTAAGTTACCCTATTTCTGTATACTATTTGACTGGTGGGACCTTGGTCTGAGTTACAGTGATTGAATGACCCTATTTTCTCCTTACTTCTTGAGAATCTAAAATTATTTTCTTAAAACTATCTCCTGTTTTCAACTCCTATTCTTTGAACACCTAGGGTCTTGCCTCTCTAGTGTAAGCATTTCTTAGGAGTCCATGAGGCTCCTCCGAACTTTGATACACTGGATTTGGCTTTCCAAACTTGTTCACAAAGGGTTACTTTGAAAGTTTTCTGGTATGAACATTGCTCGGGGTCCCTGAGGTCCTCGGGAACGTTGACACACCAACATACTATTGGGTGCACTATGAGGTTATGACATTTTTTACTGTTTGAAGGCCTGGTTTGCTAGGTTTATCCGTTGGGCCTATATTCAGGCTCCCTATAGTTGTAACAATTTCACTTCCGTATTTCTTTATAAATATTGGTCTGTAATAATAATTTCTTGTAAATAGATATTGGGGAAATTAGTAAAAGGGATGGATTCTTATACATATCCTGTTGGGAAAGGGTAGATACCATGCCTATAGGTCATTACCATATTTGTTTATTTAGATACCATGCCTTTAAATTGTTACAATGTTTGTTAATTTAGACATCATTCCTATAGTGTTCAAAAATCGATCTGGCATTCTAGATACCATGCCTATAGGTTATTACAATATTTGTTTATTTAGATACCATGCCTATAGGTTGTTACAATATATGTTTATTTATATACCATGCCTATGGGGTTTTTAAAATTAATCCGCCGTGCCAGTAAGTTTGAAAAGATCAATTTCTGCATATTAACAAGGTCTAAATCTGTCTTCAACATATTTTTAAAGCTAATCGCTGCATTTAGATGAGATGCCTATATGATTCTAAAACCAGTTTCTGCATTTAGCTGCCAATATCTATACGTCTAAAATCAGTTATCACACCTAGACAGCATGTCTATAAGACTTAATAAACTCACACTGTTTTTAAACTGATTCCCATAATTTTGATTCCATTTAGACAACATCTTTATAGGGTATTACAGATCTACGCCTAGGCAAGCCTATAACTAATCAAGGTCTAATAAACTATGAAACTATGCTGTGCTTACTTGTGACTACCCAGATTCAAAAGGTTTTAAAATTAGTAGGCAAACTGATTAGGTCTTTAACGCTTTGCCTTAACACAATGCTGTATATTCTCTGTTTGCCATGCTCACCTAGACATCCTATTCTAGGACCTTTCTGAAATATCTGAATCTGTTGTTTGAGACGTGCACTTGTTGCTCTATTTGTGGAGGTAAAATGTGAGCCTTTAACTGTTATATCCTTGGTCCAGTCCTACGTGTTTTCTTTGTCGCGTATAGTTTTCTCCTTTTAATTACTGTAAGAGAGTCTAGATCTACCTTAACTAGAAGTCCTAAATATCTTCGGGACTATATAAGTGAAGGGATGGGTAATGCACGCCTATAATACATCTTAAGGTTGCTAGAACGCTTTAGGCTGTGACCAATGGGAGGGTGATTGGGTTTTAAAGGATATGATGACTTGTGTGCTAATATCACACGTAACCCCTCTAGTTGATTAAGGGTTACCGAGTATTGTACAGATGTGATCCTATAGGCTAACAAACCTATGACTTCCCTCATCTTATTTACATATGTGTGCTTAGACTGCTTATCTGTCAAATTTCCTTTATCTTATATGTGTGCTTAGACTGCCTATTTGTTAAATGATTAATTCACATAATTGAGTTCGGCTGGGACCCACCGTTGTGGACCGCCAGGGGTGTCTAACACCTTTCCATCAAGGTTATTTCGAGCCCTTACCCAATCTCTGGTAATGCAAACCGGTTTCATAAGTTATTTGCTCTAGGTGCTCTAACACACCTTAAGTCCATTATGTGGCGACTATTCAAATTCAAATACCCAATTCTCGAAAGGAAATGAGTTGTTCCCAATGAATGTCGAAACCCAGATTCCACGAGGAAAAAGTGGGCACAACAGTAAGCTGGAAACACTTTTAGAATTCATAAGATCCAAGGGAAAAATGTCAATGACAACTGATATCGAAGCTGTTACAAGTGCTCGAGAGACTTAAGGTTAGAGGGTTCAACAAGAAGAGTCTACCGTGGTTGAGGAAAGTATAATACTGAAACATCAAATGACCAAAATGTGTCAATCATGGGCCAATGGTCAAGGACAACCCCTTTCACATGTTTTCCCAAAGTTCACACCCATCTCGACTACTACCACTTAGGTCTTCCTATCCACCTGGGTTAAATCTTCATCCCAACTGTGTGACTACAGTTGGTACTTCTATTGCACGCTCCCAAAGTGCTCCATTGACAACCAATCAGAAAACCATTAATATTATGCCAATCTTCCCCATCCCGCAGCCGACAATGTTACAAAAGAAAAGTCACGAGTCATAATTTGTTACCCAGCAAGAATAGTACCACTCTCCTGAGTACCACTCGTACCTATTTGATCTTCCTGCAAAGACTGAGAAACCTGCTCGAAAGATGTCACAGGAAGAAATAACCTAAAGAATGAAAAGCTTAGAAAAACAATTGAAAAACATGCAAGGGTTGACAGGTCAGAAGAGTATTACCTTCAAAGATCTATGTATGTTCCCCATGTTCGTTTGCCGCTTGGTTTCAAGACTCCCAAATTTGATAAGTATGATGGACATAGAGACCGCATAGCCAACCTGAAAAGGTATTGCAATCAACTAAGAGGTGCGGGAGGAAAGGAAGAGTTATTAGTGGCTTATTTTGGGGAAAGCCTTACGGGTGTAGCCTCCGAATGGTTTATGGATCAAGACACATCTCGCTAGTATGTATGGGATGACATGGCCCGGACCTTTGTCAAAAAGTTCCAATATAACATCGACATCTCCCCAGACCATAATTCACTTTCAAACCTAAATAAGAAAACAACTGAAAGTTTCAGGGAATATGACATTAAATAAAGAGAGCAAGCAGCTAGAGTTAAGCCACCCATGGATGACCTTGAGCTAATTCTTGTCTTCCTTCAGGCTCAAGAGCCAGATTAGTTTCAAAACATGATGTCCGCAGTGGGAAAATCCTTCTCCAAAGCAATCAAAATTGGGGAAATGGTTGAGAACAACCTTAAGACAGGCAGAATTATAAGTCAAGCAGTTCTTAAAGCTGCAACTCAGGCTGTCCAGATTGAATATGATAATTTTAGTGACACGAATGAGAAGGATGAAGACACCATCATGACAACAAGGCCGAGAGGAGTTCCCAGGAGAACATCTCAAAGGTTTGAGCAGCCTCATCTCATTTCTCATGATTCCCCTGAGCACTACTAGACACCTCAGAACTCACAATACTTTGTTGCTCCACCTCAGTATGTTGTCCAGCCACCAAGACACCCAAAAAGGCGAGCACCTGCACCGCCAAATCTCCACCAACCTTCACAAAATTTTCAATTTCCCTATAACCCATATCCAAGCCAGGGGTATAGAGGGGAAGAAAGGTTGAAAGATAATTTTACACCAATAGGAGAGTCTTATGCATGCTTGTTTGAGAAATTAAAGCATTATGACATGATTTCACCTATGCTTCCAAATTATGTAGGCCTAGGTGAAAGAAGCTTTGACCCTTCTAAGAGGTATGAATACCACTCCAATGCCCAGCGACATAATGTTGAAAGTTGTCAGGATTTGAAAAGAGAAATAGAAAGGATGATCTAGGAAGACTGATTGTGATCCAAGACAATGACACCCAAAATATCGCGGAGAATCCTTTGCCTGCACATAATGATGGACACTTTTTTGGGATGATAAGTGGTGACATGGAGTATGAGAATCCTCTCCGGAACTTGTCGCCTGAAGTTAATGAGTTTGACATTGGAGAAGGCCCTGGTGATTCTGATGAGCAATTTTTAGCTAAATGTCAGGCTTAGAATTTGAAAAGTCACTCCCTCCTCACTAGGAAGGAATCTTGGTAGCTTGTTTTGATGTTTTTTCCTCTATTATCTAGATCGTTTCAGGGTTTTGATCCAGATTTTATTTGTTTTATTGAGTCAAACCCTTCCATCTATCTATTTTGTCTGTGTGAGTGTTGTTTGTTTGTTCTATTGCTATTCTCATTATCTAGTTTAATTTAGGGTTATAACTCAGATTTTAGGTTGTTTGTCTTGTTGTTAAACTGTTACGACCCTAGTTCTCCTTTCGTGAACTGTCGTGATGATACCTAGTCTCTATGACCAGGTGTCATAGAAATGCGAGAAATGAACTAACTGTGTGGAATAAATAATCAAAGGCTGAAAACAACTGAAGAAAAAAATATTTAAATGCTGCTCGACATATAAACATAACTTCTTGAAATATGATACACTATCCCAAAACCCAGAAACTCATGGATCCACAAGCTGAGAAAACACTACATAACTCTGATCTCAAGAATGTCTAACAAGAACAAAAGTACAAAAGTGCTAAATACTGAATGCAAGAATAGAAAGAGACTCCTCGGTCTGCAGACGCGGCAGATATACCTCGAAGTCCCATAGAATCGCCTCGCCTCAAGAGTGGTAAGCCTGAGTATAGGTACCTGGATCTCCACATGAAAAACATGTGCAGAAAAGGCATGAGTACACCACATCGGTACTCAGTAAATGCGAAGCCTAACCTTGGTCGGATAATGACGAAGAAGGTTAGGGGCCTACCAAGATTAAACAAAAAATAAAGTTTCAACAGTATAAAATAGGCAGTATGAATGCGTCACGCCCCAACCTCGGGAGGCGCGACCGGCGCTCAATCGAGTGAACCCGATGGAGCAAGCCTTATCGAACACTTCCTACCCCAAACCAATATGAATACGGGACCTATGCCTTTCATTAATATAGACGGGAATGCATGGTACATATTATATCATTGGTTCATTTTATATTACAAAGATTTACCGTACATAAGTCAGCTTCAAGGATTCCATTAAAGTTACGGTTTAAGGAGATCACAAGTTTAAGATTAAAACATGTACATATAGTGGACTCCCCGGACACCCGTACATAACCCATACCAGTGTCCTTGGAGCCTCTAAGGATACAACAAATAAACATGACTATGCCGGCAACAAGGCCCCGGCCATACCTCAAAAGCGGAAAACTGTAATAACAAAAGATACACTAAATAGCCCCATGGAAGATAAGGGGCTCACCAAGACTTCGGGTAGATAGATGCTCTGCTACACACGATCGGCACTGTCCGCTATAAAGCCACCTACAATCATAACACGAATGTAGCGCCCCCGGCAAAAGGGGCGTCAGTACATTTGAATTGTACTGGTATGTATAACTAAA
>MU681287.1:127257-156456 GCA_026770625.1 Nicotiana glauca
ACAAACCCCTCTGTGCCTTCTGGCAAGGCCAATACTGGTGTCGAGGTCAACCTTGATTTCAATTCTTGAAAACTTTTCTCACAAGCGTCGGTCTACTGGAACTTAACTGCTTTCTGTGTCAATTTAGTCAATGGGGAGGCGAGGGTTGAGAATCCTTCCACAAACCTCCGATAGTACCCTGCTAATCCCAAGAAGCTATGAATCTCCATCGGGGTCGTGGGTCTAGGCCAATCCTTCACTGCTGCAATCTTCCGGGGATCCACCTGAATCCCTTCACTGGAAACTACATGACCCAGAAAAGCTACGGACTCCAACCAAAATTCACATTTTGAAAACTTAGTGTACAATTGGTGCTGATAAAGAGTCTGCAATACTGCTCTGAGGTGAATGGCATGATCCTCCCTGCTCTGCGAATAAATGAGGATGTCGTCAATGAAAACAATCACAAAGGAATCTACAAATGGCTTGAAAACCCAATTCATAAGGTCCATGAAAGCTGTCGGGGCATTGGTTAGTCCAAAAGACATGACCAAGAATTCAAAGTGACCATAGTGAGTTCTGAAGGCGGTCTTTGGAATATCTTGTTCTCTGATCTTCAATTGGTGGTACCCGGACCGTAGATCAATTTTGGAGAAGAACTTTGCACCTTGCAATTGGTCGAACAAATCATCTACCCGAGGCAAGGGATATTTATTCTTGATGGTGACTTTGTTAAGCTGCCGATAATCAATGCACATTCGAAGTGACCCATCCTTCTTTCTGACAAAAAGAACCGGAGCACCCCACGGCGACACACTCGGTCGTATGAACCCCTTCTCTAATAAATCCTTCAACTGCTCATTTAACTCTCTCAATTCTGCTGGCGCCATTCTATATGGTGGAATGGATATTGGCTGAGTATCCGGCAATACATCAATCCCGAAATCTATCTCCCTATCTGGTGGAGTCCCTGGAAGCTCATCCGGAAACACTTCAGGAAACTCATTCACAACTGGCACGGACTCGAGGGCCGGCACATCGGAGGTGGTGTCCGTCACTCGGACCAAATAATATATACACCCCTTCTTAATCATCTTCGAAGCCTTAAGGTAGGAAATAAACCTACCCTTTGGCACCATACCATTTCCTTTCCACTCAATAACTGGCTCGTTAGGGAACTCGAGTCGCATGACTCTTATCCGACAGTCAAGCTTGGCAAAGCACGAATAAAGCCAGTCCATCACCATGATTGCATCAAAATCTACCATTCCAAGCTCAATAAGATCGATCGTGGTAACACGACCACTCATTGTAACAACACAATTCCTATAAATTCACGAGGCTGTAATAGAATCACCAACCGGAGTCGATACAGAGAACGGCTCATGAAGCTGTTCGGATTCTATCCCAAAACTTGAACCAATGAATGGGGTGACATAAGACAAAGAGGACCCTGGATCAATGAGAGCATAACAATCAACAACCTGAACAGACAAGATACCTGTAACAACATCTGGAGAAGCCTCTGCGGTCTGACAGCCACTTATAGCATAGAATCGGCTGGGACCTCCCGAACCCTGTGTACTGCCCCTAGCTGCACCACGCTCTGCGGGTGCTGAGGCACCCCGAGTTAGAGTGGGGGCTGAAGATGTGGCAGCTGCTGGACTGGAGGGCTAAGATGTGCCCCTACCTGCTCCCTGGCGAGACGCACGACAGTGCCTCTGAATATGGCCCCTCATCACATATCCATAACATATAGGTAACTCCGTGTAGCAGACCCCCGAGTGCATCTTCCCGCACTTGGGACACGGGGATCTCTGCTGCTGCTGTAACCTTTCCCCTGACCGACCTTGCTGGCGGAACCCCCTATTTCCCTGACCGGGCCTGAAACGACTCCACTGCTGCTGGCTGGGCCCTGATGGTGGTGCACTGGCTGAAGACTGTGCAACAGACTGGGAAGGCCTTGATGACCCTCCCCTAAAAGCTGATCTTCCCCCACCTAGCGACTCTCCCATGTTGCCCGTAGATCGGGCCTTGCCGTTACTCTCTCTCGCCATTCTGTTCTTCAGCTTACGGTCCTCTGTGGCCTGAGAAAATGCTACCATCCTCCCGTAGTTCATGTCAGAATTCAATGCTGCAGTAGATGCCTCATTAATAGTCAAAGGATTAAGACCCTGAACAAATCGACGCACTCTAGCCTCCATGGTGGGCAACATATGATTAACATACTTGGACAAGCGGGCAAACTCCATGTGGTACTCCCACACATTTTTGTTACCTTGCCTCAGATTTTCAAACTCTGCTGCCCGGGCTGCCCTGGTCTCAGCGGGCAAGAAATGATCAATGAAAGCATCGGCAAACTCACTCCACCTCGCCGAAGGGCTTCCCTCCTCTCGGGAGTCTTCCCATAACTCATACCATGAATAGGACACCCCCTTCAGACGGTAGGCAGCCAACTCCACTCCCTCCATCTCAGTCGCACGCATCACCCTGAGGGTCTTGTGCATCTCATCAATAAAGTCCTGAGGGTCTTCTTCTGAATTGGAACCTGTGAATACCGGAGGGTCTAACTGAAGGAATCTGTTTACTCTGGATATAGTAGAATCCCCTGGCTGGATGGATGAACTGGGTGTAATATTTGACCTTTGGGCCTGAGAGGCCACCAACTGAGTCAACATTTGGATAGCTCCCCTAAGATCCCCATCAGAAACACTAGAACCGGAAGTTGGGACTCGAGGCGGGATAGGAGCATCAACAGGAGGGATAGTGGTACCCTCCGTAGTTGTAGGGACTAAGGTAGTTTGTTCTGGGACAGAAGAATCTGGCAGGGTAATAGCAGGGCGGCTACGCTCACCCGCAACATCAATCAGTTAATCATTAACCACTCCTGGGGTGGCATTGGCTTCTTGGCCAGTTCTTGCCTTCTTCTTAGGTGCCATTTACTGAAAGATAGAACAATGCACCGATTAGGAAATAAACAGTTTCACCGCACAATCAAGAATTATCAAATAAGGGTGTTATTCCTAAATGCCCAAGTAGCCTCCAACTTATAGATGTGGTCGACTTCATACCGATAAGAAGGACTCTAGCCGGCATGGCTCCAAGACATCCTAGGACACTTTTAAAACCTTAGGCTCTGATACCAAGTTTGTCACGCCCCAACCTCGGGAGGCGCGACCGGCGCTCAATCGAGTGAACCCGACGGAGCAAGCCTTATCGAACACTTCCTACCCCAAACCAATATGAATACGGGACCTATGCCTTTCATTAATACAGACGAGAATGCATGGTACATATTATATCATTTGTTCATTTTATATTACAAAGATTTACCGTACATAAGTTAGCTTCAAGGATTCCATTAAAGTTACGGTTTAAAGAGATCACAAGTTTAAGATTAAAACATGTACATATAGTGGACTCCCCGAACACCCGTACATAACCCACACCAGTGTCTTTGGAGCCTCTAAGGATACAATAAATAAACATGACTATGCCGGCAACAAGGCCCCGGCCATACCTCAAAAGTGGAAAACTATAATAACAAAAGATACACTAAATAGCCCCATGGAAGATAAGGGGCTCACCGAGACTTCGGGTAGATAGATGCTCTGCTACACACGGTCGGCACTGTCCTCTATGAAGCCACCTACAATTATAACACGAATGTAGCGCCCCCGGCAAAAGGGGCGTCAGTACATTTGAATTGTACTGGTATGTATAACTAAACACCATTTTACCAGAAAGAACTATCAAATAGATACAAGCAATTAATACGGGCAAATCAAGAAATAGTTCACATAGTTTCTCATACAATTTCCACAACAAGGTCAGGGCAATTCTGTCACGAGTTCACCACTATTCTCATTACCACCGCCATCTCGAGCGGAGTCCGGTCACGACCCGACCGGCTAGGTCACCTCATCGGAGGTATTACTCACAATCAATATTTCACTTCCCTTATCCAGAATTCAATATCAGCACATTACCACCATGTGTGCGGCATGGCGTCCGATCACGACCCGACCGGCAAGGTCACCTCATTGAAGGCATTGCTCAATCTCCAACGGTCAACACGTTCAACTATAAATCCCACACAATTCAAGGATGATTCAAGTTACCAATCACAGGTAAGTGAGCGCATAGCTAGCATGGGTAGTTCTTCATTTCAATGTCGGCTCATAGCCCAAGTAACATAACACATAATCATTTTTTCCATCATTCCCTAATTATCAAGATTTGTAAATTATACACATCAAGGCACATCCTTCAAGAACATGTATAGTTCTATACAACTCAATTAATGCGTAATAATAATTAATACCCAAACCAATTCAACTCTTATCATTCTTTCGCAATGACAATGAAGCTCAATTTCTAATAAAAGGGGGTTTTAGCCATACATACCTGGAGTCGAATGTCCTTTCTTTTTCTTTTATCTCCTACTTCCAATTCACCCAATAATCTAGCAGCATCAATCTAGGTCACAAGTTACACATATATTTTAGAAACGAAATTCACAATTACTATCCGAGCTTATTTGGGTTATCGAGCACCTCCCTTTACTTCTACCCATTTCCATTTTACTAATCTTTAGGTATAAAGAACATGCATAAGTGTTTTGACTTCCATTTTCAAGAATTAATGCATAGAAATCCCTCCTTCTATTAGAATCTAAAAATCAAGGGAAAAGGGTTAGGGATTCTTACCTGTAGAAATGGAGATGAAGACACTAGCTTTAGAATTTTTCGGACCAAGCAATTCGAGAAACGATTTTTGAAGAAGATGAACTTTTCCCTCAAGAATCTCTCCTCCCTCTCTCTTATTTTGTTCAGAGAATGTGTAAAAATGAGGGGTTAGGGCGTTATATTAGAAAGGGGGTCGGGTTTTAAAATTAGAAAAATAGAAGCCCGGGTGAGATCTGCGGTCGCATCTGCGATCGCAGAGCAGACATGCGGTCCGCATAATGGACCGCAGAATTGCTCCTCAAAACCCAAATGTTCTGACACGATCTGCGACAAGAATGCGGTCCGCATTCGTGTTCTGCAGTCGCATAATACGCCGCAGAATTGACCGCATTTAAACTTCAATTTTTGACAAATCTTGTATTACACTCTGAGGTGGGAATGCGGTCCACATTTCGATTCTACGATCGCAGAATGGGCTGCATTTTTGACATCATCTTAGATCAATTTTCTGCTTCACTCTACGGTAGGAATGCGGTCCGCATAGCTGATCTGCGACCACATTCTTGACCGCAGAATTGACAATTTTCTGGAAAAAATTATTCTTTTGATTTTTAAAGCTTAGATCACCACCGACGGTCCGAACCGCGGCGAGCTTGAATTCTACACATTCCTAACACAATATTCGGACCTTGACACTATGAGCTACTAGGTTTTAAGCACAAATTTTTTACGGGGCCTTACAGAATGAGTACAACAGTGAAGTAAAACAGGTTATACATGGCAACAAAACTATACAATAACAGAGTAAACACGAAAGTAAATACAGATCAGTACCAATAGTAATAAATAGGAATCTCCCAGAATACCGTTCTGTAGTCCCTATTACAACTGTCCAGTGGATCTCCCGGGATCCCGTCCCGTAGTCCAACTATCAATGAGCAGGGATCTACCGGAATCCCAATACATTGTCCCAAATATAAATACCCAGTACTGGGAGAATCTACCCGGTGCATTCCCGTAGTTCCATATAACTGTGCAGGGGGATCTACCGGGAATCTAACCCGTAGTCCCAAAGTAAACATACAAGGGGGAGATACCGAAATTCCATATCCGTAGTCCCAATATAAATACACAGCAAGAACAAGAATATATTCAGAATTGGAAATTTCATACCAAGGCAACAAGTAATTCTAGCCTAGCATGTTGCATGGAGTTCAAGTAAAGCAGGTTGACAAATAAGGCAATGAAATCATTTAGACATGCTTTCCTAAGCTAACAACATATTTAATTGCACAAGTGATGATAGCAAGAAAAGGAACACACTAGTGAATACTTAATGAAAAATGGTTTTCTTAATAATTTGTACAAGTACGCACTCGTCACCTCACGTACAACGTATTTTAATTACCAAATATACCAATCCTAAGGGGAAGGTTCCCCACGCAAGGTTAGACAAGCCACATACCTCGAACCAGCTTAAAATCAACCCAAGACCACGTCTTTGCCACGAGTACTCGACTCTAAATGGCCCAAATCTATTCAATTCAATTTCATAATGTAAATAACACTTCAAGTAAATGATTCTACAATTAAATTCTAAGCTAATACGTAAAATTAAGTAAAATAACCAAAATGCCCCTCGGGACCACATCTCGGAATTGGGTGAAATTTCCATTTTCAGAAACCTCATACTCTCACGAGTCTGTACATAATAAGAACACTATAATTGGAGTCCAAATGACCTTTCAAATCCTCAATTAAAGGTCTTTTAAACTCAAGCCCTAATTACCCATTAAACCCAAATTTCTCACCATTAATTAGGTCTTTAATCATATAAAAACGAGTTATGAAGTCAAGGACGTTACCTCCAAGTGATTCCCCTTTGTTTTACTCAAAAATCTCTCCCAAAAGCTTCAAACCCGGATGAAAATGGTGGAAGAATAGCTAAATTTTGCAAAGGCCACTATTTATATGTTCTGCCCAGCGATTCTCGTATTTGCGGCCCTGGGACTGCATCTGCGGTCCCGCTTCTACAGAAGCTACGTCGAATCTGCGACTTTCCTTTAAGTGCCAAATTCTGCATCTGTGGAACTCTAACCATAGGAGCGGTTTCACTTTTGCAAAGATTTCGTTGCATTTGCGGTTCCTGAGGGAATTCCCAAATTCCGCTTCTGTGGTCTCTACGCCGCTATTGCGGCTCCAAACCTGCGGAAACCAAATCGCAGGTGCGGTTATGATAGATACCAGCTGAACCAGCAACCTCTTAACTTCAAAAATCCTTCCATAAACCATCCAAAATCATCCCGAGGCCCCCGGGACCTCTACCAAAGGCACTAACAAGTCACAAAAGACTATCCGAACTTGTACCCATCCTAAAAACACCTAAACCAACAACGAAACCTCGGATTAACCAAGGATTTAAGCCTAAGAATACCAAAATTCTCAAAAATTTGCTTTCGATAAAAAACCCAGCCAAACCACGTCCGAATGACCTGAAATTATGCACATACGTCACATTCAACATTATGGAGCTACTCCAACTTCTGGAATTCCATTCCGACCCTCGAATCAAATCTCACTATCGGACCGAAAACTTCAAAAATTCAACTTTCGGCATTTCAAGCCAAAATTAGCTGCGGACCTCCAAAACATAACCATCAGATTTCCATTTCGAGGCCGTCTTCACACTACTACAAATATAGTCAACGTTCTAACATTTAAGCTCTCATTTAGGGACTAAGTGTCCCAAAACTCTCCAAAACTCAAAACCGAACATCCCGACAAACTAAAATAGCAGAAATGAACACCGGGGAAGCAGTTAATAGGGGAACACGGCATTAATTCTAAAAATATGGGCTGGGTCGTTACATAAACACTTCCATCCTTTACTCAATGAAATACAGTTTGCCCTTTTGTGTCATTCCACGCTTAGTTCTTTCGCGGCTAGTTCTAGTGACATGATATGCATGCGGAATTTTTGGCCAGATCTTAGAAACCTAATTTAAGGTTGAATGGGATTACTGGGAAAAAGACACTTTTGAGGATTAAAAAGAGTTGAAATACCGTGGATTTAGGCCCGAGTAAAATTCATACGGAACTAGAATAGTCTTACCCGTGGAGGATAATGGTCTTCAACTTCAGATCGTTGTCAAGGTCGGGTTTGAAGAAATCAATTGAAGTTTTTTGGAAAGTTTGATATTAATGGATGAAAAGTGCCTTTCGGCCACAACACAGCAAGAAGATAGACATGTTAATCAATGATGTGATCACAAAATGATACTATATTTGGCGTTCTCAAGGCTGGGAGACCCTTTTTCTGCTATCCAAACACTTTATACACTTTATTACTCCCTTTGAGCTTGTGTTATTTTCTTTGACTTTCCTCTTTTGGAACCAAGTTTAGAGTCAAAAGTCCAAAAAGAAAATAAGAAAAATGAAAATAAAATCATTCTCGCAGAGTACAAACTGGGACAACTCTTAGAAAGTTAAAGTGAAAAAGAAGAAGAAAAGAACAGTAAAAGGTCCATGCCCCCAAAAAATAGAAGCTGGGGCAGCTTGTTTTGAAAAAAAAAACCAAAAAGAAAAAAAAATAAGAAAAGGAGAAAGAATGAAGGATGAAAAAAGGATTATTTAGGTCAGATGTCTGAACAACGTTTGACCTGATTCCTTTGAAAATGATACGTAGGCAGCCTTACACGGTTCGCTCGAACCAAATAAGAATTCAAAAAAAAATAAAACCCTAGTATCTGAAACTGGGGAAAAGATTTTATGTCATTTCTGAAAGAGCCGATTGCAAGAGTTGTAAGTCTACAACCCCTCATTTTGAGTCTACTTTGAGCCTTCATGCCGACCCTTCTTTCCAACCTTATCCAAAACCTTCCAAATAAAGATCTCCCAATATACCTTTAATAATGCCAAGAGAAGCATGTAATGAGCAATGGTTGTTACGTGACATAGAACACTGTCAAGTTTCTCACACAATAAAGTAAAAGAAAAAGGAACAAAAAAGAAAAAATGAGAGTCTTACTAGTGAAAACCTTCACGGGCACTATAAGGCGATGGCAAGTAGAGACATAAATGAGAGAGGTTTGTTAATGAAAACCCATCGGGCACCACTAGTCGAAAGTGAGTCATGAAGTCGATGCAAAGAAGCGACACGAACAAGCCTGACTTTAAAGGTCATAAGAATGGTAGGAGGGAAGATTTGATCGGTTTGATAGATCACGCTGCTAAGTCCAAAATGCATGTCATGATCATTATGGCTAGTTACTCAAAAAAAGAATAAAAAAAAAGAAAAAAAAAGAAAAAAGGAAAAAAAACTCTTCCTTCTGTCCTTCCCGACATGGGCTTTTCTTGTTAACACTGTTTCTTTGCATCATTGTGTCCCTTCATTCTGAGTCAGTCCTTGTCAAAACAAGCAAGAAAAGATTTCAAAATCTGCTACCAGCTTTTCAGTTGCACAAAGTAAATTTGGCCACCACACTCAGTTGTTACTGTCAACATGTCTTGAGGATTCACACAAAGGCTCCCCCAAAAGACTCTTGTCAGCCTACTTGGTGCAAGCAAAGAGAACTTTTGATTCTGTCTGACAGAAAAATTACTCAAAAGTAGGAAGTCATTCAAGATATAAAAAAAAGTTACCTAAGCAAAGATCTCCAGTCGGGATAAGGTTGATTGAGCCACAAAACACCAATGGCATTGGAAGCAAAACAATTAGGATTGATGCAGAAAGTAAAGGTCACCTAAAAGCAACAACAGAGTCTCCCAGAAATGCAGCTAGCCAATGTAGTCCGTCTTATAAAATAGAATGGACAAAAAGCCAAGCTGGCAAAGACATCAAGGCCACAAATCGACCATCACCTTTTAAAACTGACAAAATTTTTTGTGTTTTAAGCAGGAACAAAGTAGTGCAGAGAAAGTGATTCCAAAAAAACAAGGGGATGAAAAATTTAAAAATGAAGAAAAAAAGAAAGAAAAAAAGAGAGAAGAAGAAGAGAAGAGAAGAGCCCACAAAGGGAAGTTTCTCAAATCTTTGGCTTTATCTGTCTTGCTATTGTGCATAAAATTTTGTCATTGCTCTTCACATTTTTCTTCCTAGGATAAAAAGTCCTTGTCTGATGGATTTTTCTCCTAATAAAAATATTAGTCTGATGAATTTTTCTCCTAGGATAAAAATCTTAGTCTCATAAATCTTTCTCCTAAGAAAAAAAATCTAGTCTGATAAATCTTTCTCCTAGGATGAACGCCTTTGTATGATTAATCTTTCTCCTAAGATAAGATAAGAAACCTAGTCTGATGAATCTTTCTCCTAGGATAAATGTCTTAGTCTGATGAATCTTTTTCCTAAGATAACAAAAAACCTAGTCTGATGAATTTTCTCCTAGGATCAAAGTCTTAGTCTGGTGAATTTTTCCTCCTAAGATAAGAAACCTAGTCTGGTGAATCTTTCTCCTAGGATAAACGTCTTAGTCTGATGAATCTTTCTCCTAAGAAAAAACAACAAATAAAAAATACCTAGTCTGATGAATTTTCTCCTATGATAGAAATCTTAGTCTGATGAATCTATAGAAATCTTAGTCTGATGAATCTTTCTCCCAAGATACCAAGAAAAGAGACCTATTCTGATGAACTTTTCCCTAGGATTAAAATCTTAGTCTAATAAATTTTTCTCCTAAGATAAGAACCCTAGTCTGATAAATTTTCTCCTAGGATAGAAATCTTAGTCTGATGAATATTTCTCCTAAGATAATAAGTAAGAAAACCTAGTCTGATGAATCTTTCTCCTAGGATAGAAATCTTAGCCTGATGAATCTTTCTCCTAAGATAAAAAAAAAGTCCTAATCTAACGAATTTTCTCCTATGATAAACGTCTTAGTCTGATAAACTTTTCTCCTAAGATAAGAAAATCTAGTCTGGTAAATTTTCTCCTAGGATGAAAAAAAAAAGAAAAAAAAAAAGAAAGGTAAAGTCCTTAAGTTATTAATCTTTAACTTTCTTTAAGTTCAGGGGTCCCGCCTGAAGAATAGGATTAATTTTTAGTTGACTCAAGCTTAGTTTATAGTTTTCCTCAAGCTCAATATCAAATCTAGGAGACACACTTCTTAGTTTGGGTTTTTTTAGATTTTATTTCTTTAGGAGATGCACTTCCTATGTTTAGCTTAAAAGTTTCACCCCTAGGAGATGCACTTCCTAGTCTGGATTTTTCAGGATATACTTATAGGAGACACAGTTCCTAAATTGAGATTTCACCCCTAGGAGACGCACTTCCTAGTTTGATTCATTCAAGTTTCACCCCTAGGAGACGCACTTCCTAGTTTGGGTTATTCAAGCTTAATCCCTAGGAGACACATTTCCTAGTTTTGGACATTCACTTTTTTTTAGCAAACGCATTTGCTAGTCAAAGATTTCTTGGTTTTACTCGCAGGAGATGCACATTCTAGTCGAGTCTTTAATTTTACACTCATCATTGCATCTTTCATCAATAGCATATGTGATTTATTGTTTTGCTGACAACTCACAAATCTTCCTAGTGCAAACTGCGATAGAAAAGTTTCTTTTGTTTTGTCTGTTTTGTTGTAATAGCAGACGCCCACCTGGAGAACGAGGGAATTCCCTTCAGAGTTACTTCAAATTTCAAGTCAATAGCAGGCACCCACTTGAACAACAAGGGAAGTCATTTCAGAATTCAATTCAAACTAGAAGTAGCAGAAGCTCACCTCAAGAATGCAAGTCGACAGTCTGAAATGACCAAAAGAAGAAGTCTCAATCCAGAATAAAAAAAAAAGGGTGAATCCAAAATGCAGAAGCAGAAGAAAGATGTGAACTGCTCAAGATATGGCTGAAGTCACGAGCACTGCGTGCCCGGTTCTAATCCGAAGAAGCTATGGAAGAGTGAATCAGCATCTGCAGCTAGCAAGCATCATGGTTCAAATCAAAGTCTGCATGAATAACCACTCAAGACTCAAGATCAAGCTTCAGAAGACTTATAGATAGGAATCTTGTAACTTATAACTGATAGGCTTGTTTAGTTCTTTTAGGTTTTGAGTTTAATGTAATAACAGGACCACGGACCGAAGCCTCGACGAGACCTCACTCGACTCTCAAACTCATCATTCCATCATTCTCCTTGAACTACATGCGACCCGATTCCCTTATAACCCCGGATATGTAGGCTATCCAAAACCAGGACTCGGTTGCACCCTTTTCCTTTGTTTATTTTCCTTTTTGAATAAAGATTTTGTCAATAATTAGTCACACGGCTCACTTTGTCTTTGCCTGAATACTCTTCATATTCCCAAGCAAAGATGGGCAGCTGTGAGCACTTAAATTTTGACCATATTAGATTTTTATCACCTTTTTAGTGTTTAATAATTTGCTAAGTTTAATCTTGATATCTTAGCCTTTATTTCACTTTTTAGTAGGTTTATTTGATAAAATTAAAATTATGCAAAAGAATCACATTTTAGATAATAGTTATGTTTTATTTGCAAAAGAAAAGAAATTCACACAAATTTATTTTTCTTTTAAATTTCACGAAACTATTAATTATATAACTTTTTTGTCACGATACAAGCTCGCCCTCCATGAACCATCATGATGGCACCAAATCTCTATGACTAGGTAAGACTAACAAATGCATGAAGAAAATAATTATAAACCGAGATAACAAAATGAAACGGTGTTTAAGATGCTGCCCGGCATATAACAGTACAAGAGTCTCAACCAAACATTCCCAAAATCCGGAACCCCATGAATCGAAAGCTAAGAGATACATAAAAAGCTCTAACTCCAGAAATGTCTATGAAAAGGAAAATACATAAGGGCTATACTAGTACAAAAATATAGAAAGGGACTCCTCCGTCTACGGACGCGGTAGATCTACCTCGAAGTATCTATAAAATCGCCTCGCCTCAAGGATGATAAGACCGAGTGGAAGTACCTGGATCTGCGCATGTAAAGAAAGGACATGAGACCGCAGCGGTACTCACTAAATGCCAAGCCTAACCTCGGTCGGGTAGTGACGAGAAAAGTCAAGTCCCTACTGAGGTTAAATGAAATACAAGGTATAACAGTGTAGAATAAGACATTATAATTAAGTGCAACAATAAGAAGTGACACAGAATGGAAAGAACAATAATAACTACAACAGACACAAAATAATCACAGAAAGGAATACAACTCAACATAGAAAATAACAAATAGGGATCTCCCTAGATACCGTCCTATAGTCCCAAACATAAAAATTCAGTGGATCTCCCGGGAAACCGTCCCGTAGTCTAACTCATAACATGCGGAGATCTCCTGGAATACCGATCCATAGTCCCAAATGTAAATACTCAGTACTGGGGGAATCTACCGGGTGCAACCCCATAGTTCCAATATAAAAGTGCAGGGGGATCTCCCGGAATATCAATGCGTAGTCCCAAAGTAAACATGCAGGGGATCTCCCGGAATACCATCCCGTAGTCTCAAAGTAAACACACAGCAGCAACATGAAGAACACAAAATTCAATTCAAATTCCATACCAAAGTAAAACAAGTATTTCTATCCTAGCATGCTTCACATAATCCAAACAAGGCAGTTTGAGCAAGTAAAGTAATTAAGTCAGCTAGAAATGCTTCCCTAAGCTAACACCAGGCTTAAATTGCAAGTAGTGTAAAGAGGAAAAGAAAACACGATTATAATTACTTAACGAGAATCGGATTTTCAACAATTAGCACAAGTACGCACTCGTCACCTAATGTACAAGGCATATCAAATATCAATATGACCAAATCCTAGGGGGAGTTCCCCCACACAAGGTTAGGTAAGCCACTTACCTCGAACCGATTCAAAGACAACCCGAAACCACGTTCTTGCCACAAGTAATCGACTCCAAATGGTCCAAATCTATTCAATTACATTGCACAACATAAATATAACTGCAAGTAACTGATTCCACAAATAAATTCTAAGCTAATACGCGAAATTAGGTAAAATGACTAAAACACCCCCTGGGCACACGTCTCGGAATCGGGTAAACTTTACATTTTTAGAATCCTCATACTCTCACGAGTTCAGTTATACCAAAAGTACCAAAATCGGACCTCAGTTGGTCCCACAAATCATCAGTCAAAGCTCTCTAATTAACCAAGCCCTAACTCCCATTTTACCACTGATTTTCCCTCAAATTTCATGCTTACAATGATAAAAATCACCATAATAACGAGTTTAGGTTCAAGGAATCTTACCTTTTCAAATCTCCCTTTTCCCTCTCAAAAACCTCCCTAAAAGCTCAAATCCCAGATGAAAATGGTGAAAGAATGGGCAAAAATTGCGACTGAAACCTTATATAGGTTGTGGACCAAGATTTCCGCACCTGCGGCCTTTTCCTCGCACCTGCGGTCCCAGCTGCGCATCTGCGAAATTCCACTTAAAGGGCTGGGCCGCACTTGCGCTTATTTTACCGCATCTATGGCCACGCAAGTGCGTGGGCACTTCCGCACCTGCGACTTCTAGCATTTCCTCATCTGGTCGCATCTGCGGTCTTCCACCCGGCTCTGCGGCTGCGCACCTGCGTTCCCCAATCCGCAGGTGCGGTTATGACAGAAACTCAGCAGCTTCAGCTGCACACTCTAACTCGCAACTTCCCATCAACCATCCGGAATCATCCCGAGGCCCCCCAAACCTCAACCAAAAGCACGAACAAGTCATATACCACTATTCAAACTTATACCAATCCTCAAAACACCTAAAACACATCGAAACATCGAATTAACCATGGATTCGAGCCTAAGAACTCCAAAAACTCTCAAATTATGCTTTCGATTAAAAAGTCTATCAAACCTCAACCGAATGACCTAAAATTTTGCAAGCACACCACACTCATCACTACGGAGCTACTCTAACATCCAGAATCCCATTCCGACCCTTAGATCCAAAATCTCACTATCGAACCGAAAACTTCCAAAAATTCGACTTTTGGCATTTCAAGCCTAAATAAGCTACGAACCTCCAAAATAGAATCCAAACACGCCCCTAAGTCCAAAATCACTCAACGGGGCTAAGGAATCGACATAATTCCATTATGTGGTCGTCTTCACACTGCTCCGACTACGGTTATATTTCTAAAACTTAAACTCTCATTTAGGGACTAAATATCCCAAAATACTCCGAAACTCAAAACCAAACATCCCGGCAAATCAAAATAGCATAAACAAACACGGGGGAAACAGTTAATAGAGGATCGAGACATTAATTCTTAAAATGACCGACTGGGTCGTTACATCTTCCTACACTTAAACATTCGTTCATTCTGGAATGAGCATAGAGACATGCCTGAAGTAGTGAAAAGATGAGGGTAATGGTTGCGTATATCCTGCTCGGTCTCCCAGGTCGCCTCCTCGACCGGCTAACCCCGCCACTGAACCTTTACTGATGCAATGTTCTTTGACCTTAGCTTCCGAACCAGGCGTCCAATATTGCCACTGGATCCTCAACACAAGATAGATCCTTGTCCAACTGGACTGAACTAAAATCCAACACGTGTGATGGATCGCCGTGATACTTCTGGAGCATTAAAACATGAAATACCGGATGAAATCTTGCCAAGTTGGGAGGTAAGGCAAGCTCATAAGAAACATCCCCAACACGTCTCAATATCTCAAACGGACAAATGAACCGCCGACTCAACTTCCCTTTCTTTCCAAATCTCATAACGCCCTTCATAGGCGAAACTTAAAGCAGAACCCGCTCTCCAACCATATAGGAAACATCACGAACCTTCCGGTCCATGTATCTCTTCTCTTTGGATTAGGCTGTAAGGAGCTTATCATGAATCACCTTAACCTTTTTCAAAGAATCCTAAACCAAGTATATGTCCAATAATCTAGCCTCACCCGGCTCAAACCAACCCATCAGAGATCTACACCGCCTACTGTACAAAGCCTCATACAGTGCCATCTGAATGTTGGACTGATAATTGTTGTTGTAAGCAAACTCTGCTAGAGGCAAGAATTGATCCCAAGACCCTCCAAACTCCATCACACATGCACGGAGCATATCCTTCAGAATCTGAATAGTGCGCTTGGACTTTCCGTCTGTCTGGGGGTTAAATGTCATCCTCAACTCCACCCGAGTACCTAACTCATGCTATACGGCCCTCCAGAATCGTGATGTGAACTAAGTACCTCTGTTTGAAATGATGGAAATTGGAATACCATGCAGACGGACAATCTCTCGGATATAAATCTCTACCAACCGCTCTGAAGAATAAGTAGTACACATAGGAATGAAGTGCACGGACTTGGTCAGTCGATCCACAATCACCCAAATGGCATAGAACTTCTTCAAAGTCCGTGGGATTCCAACTACGAAGTCCATGGTGATCCTTTCCCACTTCCACTTCGGAATCTCTATCTGCTGAAGGAACCCACCCGGTCTCTGGTGCTCATACTTTACCTGCTGACAGTTGAGGCACCAAGCTACGAACCCAACTATATCCTTCTTCATCTGCGTCCACCAATAGTATTGCCTCAAGTCCCGATATATCTTCGCGGCACCCGGATGAATGGAATACCACGAACTATGGGCCTCCTCTAGAATCAACTCCCGAAGCCCATCAACATTGGGTACACACACCTGACCCTGCATCCTCAATAGCCCATAATAACCAATAGTCATATCTCTGGCATCACCGTGCAGAACCTTGTACTTGAGGACAAGCATATGAGGATCATCATACTGACGCTACCTGATATGATCAACTAAGGAAGACCGAGAAACCATGCAAGCTAGAACCCGACTAGGCTTCGAAAAATCCAATCTCACAAACTGGTTGGCTAAGGCCTGAACATCCATCGCCATGGGCCTCTCCGCTGCTGGTAAATAGGCCAAACCCAAACTCTCCGCCCGATGGCTCAAAGCATCGGCTACCACATTGGCCTTGACCGGGTGATACAAAATAGGGATATCATAGTCCTTCAATAATTCTAACCATCTCCTCTGGCACAAATTAAGGTCCTTTTTCTTGAGCAGGTGCTGCAAGCTCCGATGATCAGTATAAATCTCACAAGGAACACCGTACAAATAATGACGCCAGATCTTCAAGGCGTGAACAATAGCAACTTATTCGAGATTATGGACATGATAATTCTTCTCGTGTACCTTCAACTTTCTGGACGCATAGGCAATCACCCTACCGTCCTGCATTAATACTGCTCCAAGACCAATCCTCGAGGAATCACAATAGATAGTATAAGACCCCAAACTTATAGGAAATATTAAAAATGGGGATGTAGTCAAAGCTGTATTGAGCTTCTGAAAGCTCCCCTGACACCCTTCTGTCTACTAGAACGTAGCACCTTTCTGGGTCAGCCTGGTCATAGAGGCTGCAATAGATGAAAGCACTTTAAAAAATCGACGGTAATAACCCACCAAGCCAAGAAAACTACAGATCTCTATAGCTGAGAACGGTCTGGGCCAGCTCTGCACTGCCTTCACTTTCTTCGATCCACCTAAATACCCTCACTTGATACCACGTAGCCTATGAATGCCACGGAATCCAACCAAAACTCACATTTCGTGAACTTTGCATATAACTTCTTTTCCCTCAAAGTCTGAAGCACTATCCTCAGTTGTGCTCATGATCTTCCCCACTCCGGGAATATACCAAAATATCATCAATAAAGACAATGACGAACGAGTTAAGATATGGTCGGAACACATTGTGCATCAAATGCATAAAGGCTGATGGGGCATTGGTCAGCCCAAATGACATAACAAGGAACTCGTAATAACCAAACCAAGTCCAAGAGGCAGTCTTCAGGATATCTGGCTCCCGAATCTTCAACTGATTGTAACCTGAGCGCAAGTCAATCTTAGAAAACACTCGTGCACCCTGAAGTTGGTCAAACAAATCATCAATACGAGGCTAAGGATAACGGTTCGTCACTGTAACTTTGTTCAAATGGTGGTAATCAATGCACATGTGCATAGAACCATCTTTTTTTCTTCACAAACAAGACAAGAACACCCCAAGGTGATACGCTAGGCCAAATAAAACCCTTATCAAGCAATTCATATACTTGCTCCTTCAACTCCTTCAACTTAGGAGGGGCCATACGATATGGAGAAATAGAAATTGGCTGAGTGCTCGACAACAGATCAATGTCAAAAATAATATCTCTATCGGGCACCATGCCCGAAAGATTAGCAGGAAACACATCAGGAAAATCTTATACTACTGGGACTGAATCAACTGTAGATGTATCAATACTGACATCTCTCACATAATATAGATACGCATCACACCCCTTCTTAAGAAATGAAATAACTTTACTGGAAGTAGGATCTAAGGTACCTCTCCACTGTACTCATGGTACACCTGGCATATCCAGCATCACGGTTTTGGTGTGACAATCATAAATAACATAATGGGGCGACAACCAGTCCATACCCAAGATAATATCAAAATCTACCATGCTGAGCAATAACAAATCTGCTCTGGTCTCAAAACCACTAAGAGCAATCAAACGCGATCGATAAACACGGTCCACAACAAGAGAATCTCCCACATGAGTAGAAATATAAATAGGGGTACTCAAAGAATCCTGAGGTACCTAAATGCAGAGCAAAATAAGAAGACACATAAGAATAGGAGGCGCCTAGATCGAATAAAATCGATGCATCTCTATGACAAACTAGGAAAATACCTATGATGGCAGAATCAACGGTGATAGCCTTGGTACGGGCAGGAAGGGCATAATATCTAGCCTGGCCCCTCTAGGGCGACCTATACCCTCCTAGACCTCCACCTCTAGCTGGATGGGTAGGTGGGGTATGAAATGGGGCTGTAACCATAGCTTGAGAACTCTGCAAGGCACACTGTGGCCGAGAAGTCTGTGGAGGTGAACCCCTCATAAGCCTAAGGAAATCCCTCACTATATGGCATGTATAACTATACTCAAAATAAGCTCTAGGAGGACATGGAGACTGTGATTGGCTCGGGCCAGGTCTGCTGGATTGACCATTGAAAGCACCCCGCTCAGGAGGCACACTAGATACTGGAGGTGCATAATAAGGCTCCTAAGGCCTAGAAGGAGCTGAAATACCACTGGCTACTAGGAGAGCTGAATGAACGCGGTGACTCATATAATCCCTACCGTGGAAAACTATAGCTGGAGCGCGGGCAACAGAATAATGGCCCGACTCTCGAGACCTCTTGGCCTCCCTCTCCTCTCTATCCCTAGCATGCATACCCTCCACTCTCATAGCAATGCTCACCACCTGCTGATAAGCAATATCCACCTCCATCTCACGAGCCATGCTAGACCTGATGCTGGGAGTAAGCCCCTCAATAAAATGGCAAACACTCTCGCAAACAACAAAACCAAGGCTGGGGCATGTCTAGCCAAGCAAGTGTAACAGACAGCATTCTCCGAGACTATCATAGTACCCTGGTGCAAATGCTGAAACTCGGCGAGCCATGCGTCCCTGAGGCTCTGAGGAACAAACTCTCTCAGGAACATATCTGAAAACTGAGTCCAAGTTAGTGAAGCTGCCTCATCCGAACTATCTTACTCATAGGTATGCCACCACTCATAGGTGGCTCCTAGAAGCTTGAAGGCAATGAAATAAACCCCACTTGATCCTAATATACCCATGGTACGGAGAATACGGTGACACTACTCCAAAAACCCCAAGGCATCGTCTGATGCTAACCGACTAAATACAGGAGGATCATACTTCTTGAACCTCTCAAGCCTTCGATACTCATCCTCTGAAACTGCTGCCCTGTACTCGGGCTGATCTGGGACTGCAAGCTGTATAGGAATAATTTCTGGGACCTGATCAATATGCACTCGTTGCTCAGGTTTACGGGTGGTGGGAGTCTATGCCCCTCCCCCGGCCTGAGAGATGGCTGTAGCAATGGGAAGCAACCCTGCCTGAGCCAAAGTGGTGTACATGATCATGAACTATGCAAGAGTCTCCTGCAGAACTGGAGTTGCTGTAGAAGTAGGCTTATCAGGTGCCTGGACTCCAGCTGGAACTACCGGTGGTACCTCAGTGGCAGCTCGCGCGGGTGCTCTAGCTGTACCGCATGCGCGTCCTCGGCCTCTACCCTTGCCTCGACCTCTGATGGCTCCAGTAGGGGCGCGGGTGCCTGATCATCTCTGGTAGCACGTGTCCTCGCCATCTTTGAGAGAATAGAAGATAGAAGTTTAGAATTGTGATATCAAAATCTCACACGACAAGGAAATCAAGTGAAGTGGAATTTTCCTAACAGTTACATAGCCTCTCGTAGATAAGTACAGACGTCTCCGTACCGATCCGCGAGACTCTAATAAATCGGCTTGTGATTCATGACTCCTATGAACCTAGTGCTCTGATACCAACTTGTCACGACCCAAGTTCTCCCTCCGTGAACCGTCATGACGGCACCTAGTCTTTATGACTAGGTAAGCCTAACAAATGCGGAAAAAAGAACAATTACGGGAAGAAAATAATTAAAACCCGAGATAATAAAATAAAATAGTGTTTAAGATGTCGCCTGGCATATAACAGTACAAGAGCCTCAACCTAACACTCCCAAAATTCGAAACCCCATGAATCAAAAGCTAAGATATACATAAAAAGATCTAACTCCAGAAATGTCTATGAAAAGGAAAATACATAAGGGCTATACTAGTACAGAAATATAGAAAGGGACTCCTCCGTCTACGGACGCAGTAGATATACCTCGAAGTCTCTATAAAAGCACCTCGCCTCAAGGATGATAAGACCGAGTGGAAGTACCTGGATCAACACATGAAAAACATGCGCAGAAAGGGCATGTGTACACCATAGCGGTACTCAGTAAGTGCCAAGCCTAACATCGGTCAGGTAGTGACGAAGAAAGTCAGGGCCCTACTGAGGTTAAATGAAATACAAGGTATAATAATGTATAATAAGACATTATAATTAAGTGCAACAATAAGAAGTGACACGGGATGGAAAGAAAATCAATCACTACAACATAGACAAAATAATAACAGAAAGGAATACTGCTCAAAACAGAAAATAACAACCGGTGATCTTCAAGGGTACTGTCTCGTAGTCCCAAACATAAATATCCAGTGGATCTCCCAGGATACCATCCCGTAGTCCAACTCATAATGCACGAGGGTCTCCTGAAATACCGATCCGTAGTCCCAAATGTAAATACTCAATACTGGGGGAATCTACTGGGTGTAGTCCCGTACTTCAAATATAAAAGTGCAGGGGGATCTCCCGGAATAACAATCTATAGTCCCAAAGTAAACATGCAGGGGGATCTCCTGTGATACTCTCTCGTAGTCCCAAAGTAAACACACAATAACAACACGAAGAATACACAATTCAATTCAAATTCCATGCCAAAGTTAAACAAGTATCTCTAACCTAGCATGTTGCACATAATCCAAACAAGGCAGTTTGAGCAAGTAAAGCAATTAAGTTAGTTACACATGCTTCCCTAAGCAAACAACAGGCTTAAATTGCAAGTAGTGTAAAGAGGAAAAGAAAACACAATTATAATTACTTAATAAAAACTGGATTTTCAACAATTAGCACAAGTATGCACTCATCACCTCACGTACAAGGCATTTCAAATATCAATAATACCAAATCCTAGGAGGAGTTCCCCCACACAAGGTTAGGCAAGTCACTTACCTCGAACCAGCTCAAAGTCAACCCGAAACCACGTTCTTGCCATGTGTACTCAACTCCAAATGGCCCAAATCTATTCAATTAAATTGCATAATGTAAATATAACTTCAAGTAACTGATTCCACAAATAAATTCTAAGATAATAAGCAAAATTAGATAAAATGACCAAAATGCCCCTCGGACCCACTTCTCATAATCGTGTGAAACTTACATTTTCAAAATCCTCATATTCTCACGAGTTCAGTCATATCAAAAGTAACAAAATCGGACCTCAGTTGGTCCCTCAAATCATCACTCAAAGCTCTAAAATTAACCAAGCCCAAACCCCCAATTTACCACTAATTTTTCCTCAAATTTCATGCTTACAATGATAAAAATCACCAAAATAACGAGTTTAGGTTCCAAGAATCTTACTTCCTCAAAGCTCCCTTGAATTTCCTCTAAAAAACCTCCCAAAATGCTCAAATCCCGGATGAAAATGGTGAAAGAATGGGCAAAAATCGCGACTGAAACCTTATATAGGTTCTGGCCCAGGATTTCCACAACTGCGGCTTTTTCCTCGCACCTGCAGACCGCACCTGTGGTCACAGGTGCGCATATGCGAAATTCCACTTAAAGCGATTGACCGCACCTGCTCTTCTTCTACCGCATCTGTGGTTACACAAGTGCGTGGGCATTTCCACACCTGCAACTTCTATTTTTTCCTCATCTGGCCGCATCCGCGGTCTCCCAGCTTCTTCTGCGGTCCCCAATCTGTAGGTGCGGTTATGACAGAAATCTAGCAGCTTCAGTTGCACACTCTAAATCTCAACTTCCCATCAACCTTCCAGAATCATCCTGAGGCCCCCCAGACCTCAACCAAAAGCACGAACAATTCATATACCTATATCCAAACTTATACTAATCCTCAAAACACCTACAACACATCGAAATATCGAATTAACTATGGATTCGAGCCTTAGAACTCCAAAAACTCTCAAACTACGCTTTCTATCAAAAGGTCTATCAAACCTCATCCGAGTGACCTGAAATTTCACAAGCACGTCACATTCAACACTACGGAGCTACTATAACTTCCAGAATCCCATTTTGACCCATAGATCCAAAACCTCACTATCGAATCGGAAACTTCCAAAATTCAATTTTCAGCATTTCAAGACTAAATAAGCTACGAACCTCCAAAAGACAATCTGAACATGCCCCTAAGCCCGAAATCACTCAACGGAGTTAACGAAACCAAAAAATTTCATTCCGAGGCCGTTTTCACACTACTCCGACTACGGTCCAATTTCTAAAACTTAAACTGTCATTTAGGGACTAAGTGTCTCAAAACACTCTGAAACTCAAAATCAAACGTCCCGGCAAATCTAAATAGCATAAACGAACACGGGGAAGCAGTTACTAGAGCATCAGGGCGTTAATTCTTAAATCGATCGGCCGGGTCCTTACATTTTTCCTAGTAGATTCTTATATTTTCTAGTCTAAAATATTACTCCCTCCGTTCCAATTTATGTGAACCTGTTTGACTGGGCACGGAGTTTAAGAAAAAATGAAGACTTTTAGAGTTTGTGGTCCTAAACAAGTCAAAAAGGGGTCCAGAGAATTTGTGTGGTTGTAAAAGCTTCTCATTAAGGATAGAATTGTAAGTTTAAGCTAAATTGTTTCCAAATTTAGAAAGGGTTCATTCTTTTTGGAACGGACCAAAAAGGAAATAGGTTCACATAAACTGAAACGAAGGGAGTAGTATAATATTTTTATTGTAGATTTCCTTTAAAAAAGAGAATAGTTATAAAAAATAAAAAGTAGAAAAAGGACAAGAACCAATAAGATGTTGCCATCTTGCATAACAAGAAGATTCTTTCCCATCTTCTCAGCAAATTCACACGTCACACACAAACTGACAAGCACTAATCTTCATCACATTTTAGTTTTTATTAACATGCAAACTAGAAATACATAACCAAATATTCAAAGGATTTTTGGGGTGAGTGGACCACACATTTTCTGATTATTTATTTATTGTCCTCCAATCCCGTCCATTATTTGGGTTAAGCTTTATAAAGACACAAAAAAGACACAAAAAAGGGGAACTAACCTAATTCATTGAGAGAGAACACTGACACCATCATTCTCATAGCTGAAAAAGCGGCTCCTTCTTCTGGTTTTCCACTAGCTAACAGTCGCCGGCGAGTAAAAAAACAAAGAGAGTGATGAAAAGGATATGGAACGGACATAATTAAATTAAAGAGGGGGGAACGAGATATAGAACAGACAAGAGAAAACGAGCAGCCATCTCCCTTGAAGAAAAAGGGCTCTCACTTTTATTTCCAAAAGAAGCTAACGCCAACTCCCCATCTCAAGAAAGTGAGGTCAGCAACACCCTACCATAACTTCATCTTCCTCACCAAAGCCTCACTGCTTTTGGCCACAGAAACAGTTTCAAAATTGCCATTGAAACCACTCCAAAAATCAGCTGATAAACATCACAAAATCCTTCGTCAAACAAGGTTCGTTTGAGCATTTGTCGAGTCTCAATCGCCGGCGTCGAGGTCCCAATTCTTGGTCTGTGTTCGCGTTACAGTTTTGGTTTGGGGGAAGGTCATGTTCGGTTCCTAGCTCGATTGAAGATCATTGTTTGTAGTATTTCCGTTCCTATGTAATTGTTTGCAATTTTGAATTGACAATGACTATGAAAAGCATAAAGCTACAGGTACTTGCACTTCTGTTGGCTTTTCCTTTTTCTCTTAGTGGACTTTGAATGTTATAACATAGTACTCTATAGCCTAATACCTAAGCTATTAGCGTTACATTTACTCTTTAGTTTGTTAAATTGTGCCTTCCTTTATTTCTTGTTAATACTGATTTGTTAGGTGAAGCGATTTGAAGAGCATTTGCTCTAATAACTGTTAAGTTTTTTTTTTGAAACTTTTTGTTCTAATGATTTTACTTTTTCATAATTCATGAGCTTACAACCATCTCAAAATAATATTAGAATGAATAAGTTATAAATATCGTAGATTGCTTTAGGCGCGATTAATAAATCATCCTGTCTATGGGTACGGTTCTCGTAGTATAGTCATGACACATAATCTCAATTCTAGTATGTATTTCACGTGACTCGACTCTAACTGCAAATGATAAGAAAATTAACATGTTGTAACTCGCGGGTGCATTTCACGTGGCGCGATTCACAATATGTACAAAAACAAACCAGTGCACGACATCGCGACTTGTTTAAATAAACCCAATAAATATTGAAAGCGGTTTAAAAGTAAAGAATGCACAATAGGTTTCAAATATATATTAAATCATATAATTATGCCAATTATTAATAGTTAGGCGACCATGCTAAAATCACGAAACTTGGGAGTGCCTTAGATCTTCTCCCGAGTTAACAGAATTTCTTACCCGGTCTTCTGATTTTCGTAGACTTTAAATGGAGTCAAACTTCCTTGATTTGAGATTAAAACTAAACCGGTGACTTAGGACACCATAAATTATTCCAAGTGGCGACTCTGAATAAATAAATAATCCCTTTTCAATAATGTCACTTTAATTTGAAAAACTCCTTATCCCATTCGGGAAAAAAGAGGTGTGACAGCTAGGACATCGAGTCCGAATCGGGGTAAACATCGTTACAACTAGAAAGAGGCAGACCTCGAGTGGAATCGACATAAGCTGATAATGGAAAAGACGAGATATCCGCTATTGGTTGAGGATCGTGGCGTGAATCTCAGAACAGATCAATCTATAGCGGTGAACTAGACGTAAATATGATTTTTTACTATAATTAGGAGTGTACCTTATTTAGGATTTCCCTATTATATAAATGGGGATCCCATTCATTTGTAATGATCATTGTTCATTGATAAGAAAATATACATTTACTATTTTTTTACTATTTCACTTACTGTTCATCCGGGTTGCTTTATCATTTCCTATTCTTATTATCACACCTCGAGGTTATCACGAGTCGAGGTCAAAATTTGGCTAGCACACTGGTTTGATTTATTTTATTCTCTAATTTATCCATTTGATTCCTTGTTTATCAATTGGTATTGAACTAAATCACATATCATTAAATCCACAATATAAGTTTAATTGTTACTCAAATTTTACGGTAAATAGTTTGGCGTCCACCGTAGGGCTAAGGATAATAGTGAATGTTTAGTGTTGATTCTGATAACATACATTATTTTACGCATGTTTTTATCAAGTATTTTTACTTTTAGGTTAAAACATGTCAAACTCACAAAATACACCTGCACATGTTGATGATGGTCTTGGGTTTCACGCACAAAATGACAATGTAATTGCTCCAGGAGCCGGATGCCAACAGTTAACCTCAGGGGAGTACTGGTTACCAATCTAGTCGATGTCAGTTTGTATATTGCTTTAAATGCGGACTTAGGTGTAGACCCCAAAGGGAGTGTGCGCAGGGAAAGATGATCTGGTGGCTAAGGTACACAGGGCACAGGAGACGGGGAAGTTAGTCTCCAGGTAATATTTGAGATGTTGCAGGCTTAGCAGGCAACCATTGCTCAGCTTCAAAATCAACATAGAACTCCAAGTGGGGTTGATCTAGAAATCACTCGCCGTACCGAGCCAGCGCTAGAGAGGTCAAATGGTAACGGATCGAGGACCGATCCTACAGTGATGAAAATGCTCGAGGAGCTCAACAAGAGAATAAATTTAGGAGAGAAGAAAATCGAAGCTAATGATAAAAAGGTGAAGACATACAACTCTTGAGTTGACCAAATACTGGGGGCGGCGCTAATCTTGAAATGGGTGGATTCGAAAAAGGTTGTGCAAAAGCCATTTCCTTAAAGTGCGACTCCAAAGCCTATTCCAAAGAATTTTTGTATGCCGGACATACACCAATATAATGGGACCACTGATCCCAGAACATGTTACTTCATATATTTGCGCCATCAAGGGTAACGATTTAGTAGACGATGAGATCGAATATGTGCTGTTGAAAAAGTTTGGAGAGACCCTTTCAAAGGGAGCAATGATTTGGTATCACAACCTGCCACTGCATTCCATCGACTCATTTGCCATGTTAGCAGATTCTTTTGTAAAGGCACACACCGGGGCCATAAAGGTTGCAACGAAAAATCGGACCTTTTCAAGGTAAAACAAAGGGATAACGAAATGCTGAGAGAGTTCGTATTCCAAATTCAAATGGAACGCATTGAATTACCACCGGTCATAGATGATTGGGCCATTCAAGCTTTCACCCAAGGGTTGAACGAGTAGAGTTCAGTAGCATCATGTCAGTTGAAACAAAATTTGATCGAGTATCCAGCTGTAACCTGGGCAGATGTGCACAATTGATATCAATCGAAGATCAAGGTCGAAGACGACCAATTAGGAGCTCCTTTCAGGTCAGTATATCCAAATAGGTCGGCAGTTAAAACCCAGAGGGACGTCGACAGGGAGCCAAGGTCGAACAGGGAACGATTTTGAACCATATACCGCATATAAAAGGAATAATGGTTCAGGAAGTAATTCTGCTCGGAATGATCGAAGAAGTCATCGAGGATAGAATTCTCTGGGACTTATGAGCAAAAGTGGTTTTGATAAGCATGCCGAGGCACCTCGATTATTGGAATATAACTTTAGCATCGATGCATCGGGCATTGTATTGGCAATCGGAAGGATTAAAGATACTAGGTGGCCCAGACCCATACAGACCGATCCTTCCCAAAGAAACCCAAATTTGATGTGCAAGTATCATGATTGCATGGTCACAAGACTGAGTATTGCAAGCAATTAATGGAGGAGGTAGCCTGTCTATTCAATGAGGGCCACCTTCGAGAGTTCCTCAGCAATTGTGCCAAGAACCATTTTAGAGAAAGGGACACCAACAGGAAAAATGAACAGGAGGAACCCAAACATGTCATTCATATGATCATCAACGGGGTCTACATTCCACAGGGACCATATTAAGACGCACTAAGGTATCAATCACTAGGGAAAACTGAACCCGAGATTATGTGCCCGAATGCTCCTTATCAACAAACAGCGAAGAAGCATAAGGCATTTCTCATCCCCCATAACGACGCTCTGTTAATTTTTATCCTATTAAATAAAGTTCAAGCTAAGCGTGTTTTAGTAAACCCTGGTAGCTCGACGAATATCATTCGCTCAAGGGTCGTGGAGCAGCTCAGCCTAAAAGATCAAATCATGCCCGTAGCTCGGGTCTTAAACGACTTCAATATGGACAGTGAAACAACTAAAGGGGAGACTACTCTACCGGTGAACGTGGCTGGAACCATTCAAGATACCAAGTTCCATGTGATCGAGGGCGACATGAGGTACAATATCCTACTGAGAAGTCCTTGGATCCAAAATATGAAAGCACTCCCTTCGACTCTCCACCAAATGATGAAATTCCCAACATTGGACGGTGTAACAATAGTATACGGGGAGCAGCATATTGTAAAGGAAATGTTTGTGGTCGATGAGGTAATACCGGTATCGACGTTATCAACCTCTAAAAGGTCGAGTATCAAAGGTAAATAGGAAGCCAAATAGCAATCATAGCCTCCAGCCTCGACCGAATCCGAAAAGCAGGAAATAGAAGAAGAAGAGGAGGATTTTCTGACCCTCCGAACTTTTATTGTTCCTGAAGATTCCGATGACACCAAATAAATGATCGAAAAGCTAGAACAAGTTATATTGATTGAGTGCCTGCCCGAGCGAAAGGTATACCTGGGAACGGGGTTGACCCCGAACTCAGGAAAAAGCTTATTCAATTTCTTATTGATAACATGGATTATTTTGCTTGGTCCCATTTAGACATGACAGGGATCCCACCGAAGATAACGACGCATCGGCTAAGCATGGACCCTAGGTTCAAACTGGTGAAGCAAAAGAGGAGACCTAGTCTGAGGTAAAGCACTCATTCATAAAGGATGTGGTAACTAAACTTCTCACAATAGGGTCCATTCGGGAGCTTAAATATCTCGAATGGTTAGACAATGTAGTCGTAGTCCCTAAAAAAGGGAACAAACTTAGAATGTGTATAGATTATAAGGATTTAAACAAGGAATACCCCAAAGATTCTTTTTCGCTGCCTAACATCGATCGCATAATCGACACCATGGCTGGCCACGAGATCCTTACCCTTCTCGATGCCTATTCCGGGTACAATCAAATTTAAATTAACCCGGAAGACAAAGAAAAAACCTTCATTTATCAAAAATATGGAATATATTGTTATAATGTAATGCCTTTCAAGCTAAAAAATGCAGGTGCTACTTACCAACGCCTAGTAAATAAGGTATTCGAAGAACAAATAGGCAAGTCAATGGAAGTTTATATTGATGACATGCTAGTTAAGTCCCTAATCCTAGAGGACCATTTGGCTCATTTGCAGGAAACATTCAAGATTTTGAGGAAACATTACATGAAAATCAACCTCGAGAAATGTGATTTTGGGGTCGGTTCGGGAAAATTCCCGGGCTTCATGGTGCCAAACGGGGGATCGATGTCAACCCCGATAAAATCAAGGACATCAAAGACATCACCATCACGGATAGTGTAAAAGTCGTGCAGAGGCTAACTAGACGGATAGCTAATTTAGGCCGATTCATCTCGAGGTCGCCGGATCGAAGCCACAAGTTTTTCTCTCTACCAAAAAAGAAAAATGATTTCTCCTGGACCCCGGAATACCAGCAGGTGTTGCGGCCAAACGTACACGCAAGCGCACGCAGTCGTCAAGTAATAAAGTGACTAAAAGTCGGATGTCGATCCCACGAGGACTTGTGATTAACTATTAACTAAATTAGACTCTCCTAATTATCCAAACAAGAATTAAACCTAGAAGTATTTGGTTCTAAACTAATTAAATAAATAAAA
>MU681287.1:158064-192633 GCA_026770625.1 Nicotiana glauca
ATCCTATATGCAATCTAGAATTCCCACTTTCGAGTTCAACTCTAGATTCGTAGATAGTATTCAATTGGTGATCAAGCAATCAAATAATTAAGTGCAGGATTGAATAAATAAACCAATATGATAAACTAAGAAATCAAAATCAATATTCGAATAACAATAGTCATGAAAGAACCACAACCCTAGAACGTGAAGTTTAGCTCCACATAGACATGGTAGCAAAACAGCAAATCATACAAAGAAGCATAAAAAGACTAAGTTTGGGGAAGAAAAGATGAAACCCGGCCTCCACGACGGCTCTATGCTCTTCCGTGGTCATAAATTGCTATCCAAAACATTCTCCTATGTATATATACCAAGTAGGGTTGGGCCCAAACAATTATACCTTCTCCAAGGTAAAAAAGAACATTTTTCCCGGGCTTAACTAGCACTGCAGCGCACCTGGGCGTGCTAGTTGGACAACTTTCTGTCTCTGGGCGCGCTAAAACTAGCGCGGCCGCATTATTTCGGATTTTTTACCCTGTTCCGTTCTGAATTTGGAAAAATGTAAAACATAAAAGTTGTAGCCCATTGAGTTAGCTTTGCAACCATATATTGTGGAGCCAAAATGGAGTTTTGATCGAAAGGTTATGTCTATTTTACTAGATAGTGCGTAATCTGCCTACTGGAGTCTTCGTTCGCTCTAACCATCATCCGTTGACCCCCAAACGCGATCCCGGCTTAATTCCTTTAACATTTACTCAAATATAAAGCTCCAAATCATTTGAATTCATTCCATAACATGTACATAGCTCGGAATCACTCCTACAAGGCATAAAACACACAGTTAGCGTAAAACACTAGCGATTAAAGCGCAAAATCAACTAAAGTGCTGTAAATTAGAGTGTAATAATCAACTAAAATAAGCAATTATAGCCGATCATCAACAGGCATTAGAAGAATTAAAGCAATACCTGTCAAGCACTCCACTGCTCCACATACCAAAGTCAGTTGAGAAATTTCACTTGTACTTGGAAGTGTCAAAAATCGCAGTAAGTATTATCCTAGTTCGAGAAGAGCAAGGTACGTAATTTTCCATTTATTATGTGAGTCAAACCTTAGGGGAAGCAGAAACTGGATATCCACACTTAGAGAAATTTGCACTTGCACTGATAAGCGCTTCTATAAAGTTAAAACCATACTTATAATGTCGCCCCATATATGTGTTGACCACTTAACCACTTCATAATATTTTGCACAAGCCCGAACTATTGGGCTAATTGGCCAAATGGACCGTCGAGCTCAGTGGGTACGATATCGAGTATCAACCCCGAACAACCATCAAGTCTCAAATTTTAGCGGACTTCTTGGCCAATTTCACGCCAAACCTCATACCTAAAGTTGAAAAGGAACTCTTATCAAAATGAGGCACATCATCGGGAGTATGGACCCCTTTCACAGACGGTGCTACTAATGTAAATGGGTTCGGGCTAGGCATCGTTTTGAAGTCGCCCACAGGTAGCACTATTAGGCAGTCTATCAAAACTTCTAGGTTGACTAATAATGAGGCCAAGTACGAGGCCATGATTCCAGGTCTCGAGCTAGCTAAAAGCTTGGGAGCAGAAGTCATTGATGCCAAGTGTCACTCTTTACTGATGGTGAACCAAGTAAACAAAACCTTTGAAGTTCGAGAGGATAGAATGCATAGGTATTTGGACAAGCTGTAGGTAACTTAGAACCATTTCAAGGAATGGACTTTAAATAATGTACCTCGAGAACAAAATAGTGAGGTTAATGCACTTGCAAATTTGGGGTCATCGATCAAAGAAGACGAGATCAGCTCGAGGACTATTATTCAACTCTCGAGATCTGTGATCGAGGAAGGTCATGCCGAGATAAACTCAATAAGCTTGACCTGGGATTAGAGGAATAAATATATTAAATGTTTGAAGAACAAAAAGCTTTATTGGAACCTAAAGAGTCGAGGGCCCTACAAACCAAAGTTGCTCGATTCACATTGGATGAAGATGGGACATTATACAGAAGGACATTCCATTGACCATTGGAAGTATGTTTAGAACTATGAGACACCGATTATGTTTTACAAGAGGTCCATGAAGGCACTTGTGGGAACCATTCCGGTGCCAAATCACTAGTTCTCAAAATCATTAGGGCAGTATACTACTGGGATATCATGGAAAAAGACACTAAGGAGTTTGTTCGAAAATGTGATAAATGTCAAAGGTTTGCACCGATGATCTACTGGCCCAGAGAACAACTTCATTCAGTCCTGTCCCCATGGCCATTCATGAAATGGGGGATGGATATCATCGACCCTCTACCATCAGCTCCAGGTAAAGCTAGATTCATTTTGTTTATGACTGATTACTTTTCTAAATAGGTTGAAGCACAAGCGCTCGAGAAAGTCAGAGAGAAAGAGGCCATAGACTTTATCTGGAATCACATAGTATGTCAATTTGGGATACCCACTGAAATAGTGTATGACATAGGAAAATAATTTATCAGTAGCAAGGTAACGAAATTCCTCGAGGATCATAAAATAAAAAGGATATTATAAATGTCGTATCATCCTAGTGGGAACGGACAAGACGAATGGACAAACAAGACTATCATTTTAAGCTTAAAGAAAAGGTTGAACGACGCCAAGGGGAAGTGGAGAGAAATGTTACCCGAAGTCCTTTGGGCATATCGAATAACATCGAAGGCCATTACGAGAGCGACCCCGTTCTTCTTTGTAATGGCTTAGAGGCCTTGATTCCGGTCGAAGTCAGGGAACCTAGCACCAAATTTTGACATATAACGGATGAATCAAATCATGAGGTTATGAATACTAGCCTCGAGCTATTGGATGAAAAACAAGAAGTTGCGCTCGTTCGAATGGCTATGCAAAAGCAAAGAATCGAGAGATATTATAATAGAAGAATCAACCTTTGCCACTTCGAATCGGGGACTTAGTTATAACAAAAGTCACCCTCAACACTCGAAACCCTAACAAAGGGAAACTAGGCCCAATTTGGGGAGGACCATATCGGGTCCTCGGTATCATCGAAAAATGATCTTACAAACTTAGCACAATGGAAGGCGAACAATTGCCAAATAATTGGAATGTATCACTCCTCAAACATTATGACTTCCCCCTTTCCATTTGTTTGATACTAACTTATTACAGGTGTTCTATCGAAGATGTCGAGAAACTCTTCAACACGAGGACCTTAGGTTTTAAAGCACGCGTTGCAATCTTTTTCCCTTAGATCGGTTTTTTATCCCAAATGAGTTTTTCTAGCAAGGTTTTTAACGAGGCAACAATCATGTGCTACCTGAGGAAAATTCAAAAACATCCAAGGCTTATTTGCAATCAACCTCGAATACTAGGGGGCATCACCCTCGGATGTTACATTTTCGAGGAAAGTACTTCATGTCAAAAAAGTGTCTCGATAAGGAAATTTTGTAATGGGCCAAATGGTCGAATGAATCGTGTCCATATAGGTTAGTCAATCCCCAATGGAAAAATATGTACGCATGTATAAATTATCTCAAGAAGAATTCTTTCTATATCAAACATCTTGTGTCTCAAAGAAAACTTTCTACTATACAAGCTCCATACTTATGATTTTGTGATAAATGGCTCAAGGGCCAAGCACAAATATACCTCGAACACTCGGGGACTGTCATCTATGATCGACATATTTGAGTTATCTAAATTTGAATTTATAAGACCTCAAATAGGCACCCATTGATTATAGGCTAAGGCCGACATTCTCGGGGACTAACACTGCAAACAAGTTCGAAGTGTTATTGGAAAATTAGCCCAAGAGGCATACACAAAGGCTATAGCCAAATTAATGCGGCTCGGAGACGTCTGAATCCCTTAATCACAATAAGCCTTCAAATTCCTTGAAAACCCAGTTAAAAAGGCTAATTTCGGCAAATAATCAAAAGGGCTTCGACAAAATCAGCCCTCGAAGGACCTTAAGAGATATCAAATTATCTTAACACAAACGTGCTAAGACACAAAAGGTAGAGGGGTTTCAATCGACATCGAACCCTCAAAAAAAACCAACGGGTAAAAATACATGCTAAGGCATAAAGAAATTTTTACTCAGTATTTTAAGCCGAAAGAAGGGAATAATAGCCATCTTTTAGAGGCCATATCGGCCCAATCTAAAGACCCTAAGGGCCAATACACTTAGAGTTTGTGATCCCGTTCTCAATCTATCCAAACCCAAGGGTTTGATTACCCGAGCCCAAATAAAGAATAACTTGACTATGGCTCGGGGACTCACCATTATCCGACACAAACCCTAAAGGGCCTATGCCTTAAGTTCTAACCTTATTCGAACTCGACTATGGTGACTTCGAGTAAGCCACCCAAAACCAAAGTATTGAACGAACCGTTCAAAGCCTAAGATTGTGCTAAAAAAATTTCAAAGAAAAAAAATGTTTATAAAGATCGAGAAGGCATTCAAGAGAAACTTTCTTTTATGTATTGATGAAGAAGGATATATACAAGAGACTGACAGAGGTCTTACAAAAAAGGAAAATAAAAATAAAATAACTATGCTCGAGGCTAGTTTCTCCCTCGGGGGAAGCTTCTCCTTCGAGAACCTCATCGTTATCGGACTCGTCTTGGCTGCCTTCATCATCGTCGGAGGAGACAAGCAACCTAGAATCAACTTCACATGCCTTAGCTTGAGCTATCTCTTTAGAGAGGTCAAAACCTCGTGCATGGATTTCCTCGAGGGTCTCCCTCAGGGATTGGAACTTTTCCAAGTCATTGCTCCATCACTCTCGATTGGAAGCCTCCCATAGCTGCATCTGAGTAGCCTCGACATCAGCCAAATACACGGCTATGGACTTATCAGCCACGATCTTCGTCTTCCTGACCTCCGACTTGGCCTCAGCAAGATCGACTTTAAGCTCCTCAATCCTTTTTTCCTGGGCTAAACTTTTCTCTTTGATGCCTCGAAGTTAGACCTCGGCCAATGACAATTTGGCTAAGGAAGCCTCTTTCTCCGCAACAAGGCGGTCCATGTTCTCCTTCCACCGATTGCAGTAGGCTTTGATCTGATCGACTTCCCCTCAGAGTAGCTCGATCCTTTCCGGCTTTTGTTGCAACTGAGATATTGAAGTATTAGCCTCCACAGTTGAGTCGAGACTGTACTCTTTCAAAAGGATAGTTACATACGCATCGAGCTTGGTCTATTCTTTACGAGCCTGGGCCAACGCTGCTCGGAGGTCCCTGATCTCCTCTTATTTCTTCACAAAAAGGTATTTGAGGGCGTCTCTCTGCTTAGTAATATTCTTGAGATCGACCTCACACCAGTTCTGCTCGTCCTGGGACCTGGTGAACACTTCCCGATGAAGCACCACAGCCTATGGAGAAAGGAAAGAAATCAGCAAGATAGAAATAAAAGTAAACCTAATAACGTGGAATGAAGTTTACCTAGTTTAGGATACGATGGACCTCATCAAAAACCACAGTCGCATCTAGGTCGAAAATATCATCGACCCCTGCAAGGCAGCCACAGAATTTGTTTTGCCCGTCGTGGGCCGTTCGCACATCGAGGATCTCTATAGATCGAGCCTCCTAAAATTTTCCCTTCAGAAAATTCACGGCCAGGCGGCGAGTCATCAATAGTGATTGTCCCAAGCATGTCACTTGGGGCACTCTCACCCTTTAGAAGAGCCCTACTACCGAATGTAGATATGTGATTTTTGACCCTCCCCAAGATTTTCATATTTTAGCATGTAATTATTTAATTTAGGACTAATATAGATATTTTAATTAATTTTGACTTTTTGACTTTATTTTATTACAAGAAAATAAAAATTACAGAAAATAGTTTCATTAATATGTTGTAGTCACTTTTAATCTTGAAAAATACAAAAAAATAGTTTTGTTTTAATGGTCAATATTATTTTAATAGTTATTTTATTTAAGAAGGACTAATTAATAAATGAAGTCGTATTTTAATCTCGTTTGCGGGGAAAGAATAAAACTTGGGCTCGGGCAACCCATTTTAGGACTAATTTTGGACGTAGCCCATAATCCTTAAGCCCATAATTTCTAGGTCCATACAATTAAAATAATCCCTACCCCTATATAATAATACCTAATCCCTAAATAGACTTACGCCTAAAAGACCTTAAGATCCGCCGTTCTTCAGTAAAAATACACAACAAATGAGAGCAAAAAAAATAGGAGCCTAAGACCTTAGACTCAAAGATCTGAACGCCGCAATTTACAGACCCTCCCCCAATCAGTTTTTGTTTTGGCTTCCTTACGTTCCAAAGCCCTTGAAGCTTCGTTCCTCTTCATGCTTGAGCTTCAGAAATGACAACAATTTTTTGAAGTAAATCCGACGCCCACCGGTCGTTGCCTCCTTCCCACGACCTTCATCTCCAAAACAAAACCTGCAACAACCAACGCCGGCCAAATATCCTCTCAACATCACCATCTCTAGCGAACATTAACCAAAAAATGTGCAACAAACACAGGCAGAACTCGTCCAAATCGGCACCCAACAACAACCATTAGATTTGCTCGAAATCGACCCCAATAACCGGTAAACGTAGTCGCAAATGGCTCGTTTTCAGCCCGTTCGTTTTCGAGTTTCTGGCGCCGTTGAGGTCCTATGTTGAGTCTTGGTCGTGATTCTTTGCTGACATTGTTTCAATTTTCTTATTGGATTTCAGATCTGAGGTCAGATGTTACTCTTGTCTTTTCTTAAAATTTAATCAATCATATTTAAATTCGTAGTTGGGTTTTGCCGAAGTCGTTGCTGATTGTTTCGTTTCTGAATGAATTTTTGTTCGAATTATTTGTGATCCCTCAATAGCACTGGCGTGCGTTTGTTTTGATGATATTTAGTTTGTGTGTTTCCTTTATGAATTTGTATTCGGTTGGTTTTCAAGGGTGTAAATTCCATCGTATTCGTGACTATGGGTACGGTTCCCATGGCATGGTCACAATACTTAAATCCAAATTCAGGGGTGCATTTCATGTGACTCGATTATAACAACTTCGAATAATAAAATACTTTGAAATAAATTAAGGCATGCCATGCCAAATAAAATTTACAATCCATGGCCCTTATAAGATTAGATTCAATAATTAAAGAAAAAGGTTTGAGGTGTGCCATACATGAATTCAATCATCAATGGCCCTCACAAATATTGCTATTGAAAATTGAATCTTTGTAGTTGCTTTGGTACGCGTTATTTAAATAATTCATCATAGCTACGGGTATGGTTCCCATGACGTCGTTTTGATTTTTTTAATTACTAAAAGCCGGGTGTACATTTTATGTGACCCAATTTCAATCTTCAACGATGTTAAATAAAGCGTATTGCGAACCACAGAAGCATTTCATGTAGCGTGGTTTAAAATATATTTTAATAGCATTGAATTTTCCTAAAAAAAATAAAATAACTAAAAGCGGTTATAAAAGCTAAAAATGCACAATAGGTTAAGACATTTAGTAAATCAGATAATAGGCCTACATTAATAGTTTAAGCGACTGTGCTAGAACCACGTAACCCAGAAATGCCTAACGCCTTCTCCCAGGTTAACAGAATTCCTTATCTCGAATTTCTAGTTCGCAGACTTTAAAAAATTTAAATTTCCTCGATTTGAAATTTTAAAATAAATCAGTTACTTGGGACACCAAATAAACTATCCCAAGTGGCGACTCTGATTAAATAAAATAATCTCATTTCGAATAATGTCACTTTAATTGGAAAAACTCCCTTATATACCCTCTCGGGTGGTAAAAAGGAGGTGTGACAGCTCTGATGACTCTGTTATGGATAAGAGAGCTTCTGGTTCAGGGTTCAGAATTCGAGCTTAGAATAACTGTTATAGTTGGCTTTTATTTACTATCTGATTTTTACGTGTTTTATAGCTTTTTACCGCTTTGATATTGTTTGGACTGTATATAAATTGCTATGAAACCCTCTTCTCTCTGAGTCTTCTAAATTATCTAGGAAGTGTGCACTTTGTGTAACTTCTTTTCTGTTAGAGTCATATCCTAATTTTAGAACGAGGTTCAGACAAGTTGCAAAGCCGGTGAAGCGAAGTATTCCCGGTACGCCGCCCGTCGGCTCGAGCTGTTCGCTTGGGTAAGCTAGGTTTAGAAGAATACACCCAAGTTTTTAAACCTAGAATAACATAGCCTCATGTCGGGCCCCTAGTAAGAACGTTTATTTGTATCACATGCATCTGACTTTGGGGACTCAACACAGGGGTTGTGTTCGTCTAGGACAGGTGTACCCAAATTAAAAAGACCATCCTGATGCATCTTACGTGCTACTTGCGCATCTGTTTGTTCCGGCTTGCATGTTGACCGGCTTCTATAGTAGGGAAAGAAATAAGAAAAAAAATAAAAAAACAAAGAAGTGAGAGGTAGGTATTTAGAAAATTCTGAAACTCTACCGAAATTCTAAAAAAAGAAAAGTCATTTAAAAATGAGCCAAAATTTCAAGTTCCATTTTCCCCTGTTCCGTCAAAACTGACCGAATTACACGGGTCAGATTCTCACTGGATTTGAGATACGTAGGCAAACCTTATCGGTTCCGGCCCCAATTTCAAAAATCCAAAAATTTTGTCCTTCACTTCCTTTTTTTTTAGAAAAGTCTTTCTTTGAGACTCTAATTTTCAAAAAATCCAAAAATATTTTCTTCTAGTTCCTTCTTTAGAAATCATTCCTTAGAAAATTTTTAAAAAAAAAAAGTTTTTTAATCTCTATTATAGTTTTCTTCTTTCTGAAGTCTTTCATATAGTAAAAGAAATAAATATAAAAATGAAAAAGATTAAAAATTCGAAATACGGGTTTCCTTTATCTTAAAGTATTTTTCCAAAAATTAAAAAAAAAAAAAGAGAATCCAAAAAAGAAGGGGGGAAATATTATTTTCCTTCTTTAAAAGTATTTCTTTCATAAATGTCAACAAAAGCAAAATTTTGAAAAATTGAGTCCAAAAATAAATAAAAATCTTAGAAATAGAAATTCAAAATATTTTTTTTCTTAAAAAATTCACTCTTTCGAAAATTAAGAGGCAACATCCAAAATCCAAAATTTTCTTTCTGCTTCAGAAAAAGATAAAACAAATAAAAATTCAAACAAAAAAGAAATATTTTCTTTTTTTCTTTTTAAATCCCTAAAGTTCAAATCAAAAGAAAAGAAATTTTTAAAAGTCTTTCTTTCAAATAAAAATAAAAAATCCAAAAAAAAAATATTTCCTTTCTTCTTTTAAAGCATTTCACTCGAAAATCAGAAACAATTTAAAAGAAAAGCAAAAATATTAAAAAAATATTTTTCTTTTGCCTTAACGCTTTCATGGTCTGAGTTTTATAAAAAGTAAAAAAAAAAGTTAGTTTATTTACTCTATTCTAGATCTGCCTGAACTACACAAGATTTGATTCATGCGGCGTCATGATACGTAAGCAATCCTCATTGGATTCGATCATAGCCATAAATAAATTGAGTGAAAAATAATCCGAAAAAAAACAAGAAAGAAAAAAATTGAGTGAAAAAGAAAGAAAAAAAGAAGAAGGGAGCATCAAGAAATAAAAGAGTGACAAACCAAAAGAGAAAAAGAGAGTGCTAAAAAAATAAGAGCGACAAAAATGAGATGAAAAAATCAAGAGTATTTAAAGAGAGACAGAAATGAAGAAAAGAGGTACATAGTGAAAAGGGTTAGTTAAGGCCGGGATGAAACATGCTTCCGTTGAAAGACACGGTAGAAGCATTTAATTGTTAGGTGCATTGCATCCCAACGTGCGATTTTCTATATGTTAAATGTTTCAAAACTAACAAGGTTGTTGGATATGCAAACTACCCAAGTTTTGTTGGTTGGTTTTGTTGGTAGTCTAGCCTCCCCTCCTTCACAAAATCCAAAGGCACAGATGGCTTCCGCAAGCAATTTACCAAATATCGGTCCAGAGGATAGCCCAGCACCGGCTATTCTGCAGCTAGAATCAACAGCTGCTGAAGAAAATAGCATGTTACTCTCCGCATATTGGAAATGTGGGATGCCTGGTATAATAGTAAGGAACCACCAAGTGCAATTCCTGGGTTCCGGAGTTGATCTCCAGGTCAGGTGAGGTTACCAATGCCCATGTGCCCAACCCGCTCATCCCATGCGGGCATCCCCTGTGCCCAACCCGTCCAGTGTTCCTGGCATGCATTCTGTGGTTCGCCCCCAGGCGCCAGTTTCTAGGGCTCCTCCAATATCGGTCTCTGCAGCACCAGTCTGCATCAATGCACAACCAACTTTACCACGGCCGTATATTGAGCCTCCAATATTCACATTTCAGGGTCCACAACTTCAATCAGAAATAGGATATGTGACCCCATACTCTGTCACTCAACCTCCGCAGTATGATCTCTCTATGGAGCAAGAAAATGTTGTTTAAAATCCTTAACAAGAGGAAATAGCTCGAAAGATGAAGAGCCTGAAAAACATGCAAAGTCTGAGTGGCCAAAAGAGTGTCTCGTACTCTGACATCTTTTTGTTCCCCATGTCTACTTTCCAGCTGGTTTCAAGATACCAAAATTTGAAAAGTTCGACGGGCATGGAGACCTGGTCGCTCAACTGAAACGATACTGTAACTAGTTGAGGGGTGCTAGTGGAAAAGATGAGCTGCTAATGGCCTATTTTGGGGAAAGCCTCACCGAAATCGCTTCTAGTGGTATACAGATTAAGAAATTACCCATTGGAATGTGTGGGACGATATGGCCAGGGATTTTGTCCGCCAGTTCCAATATAATATGGACATCGCTCCCGACAGAAACTCCTTGACCAATTTGAAAAAGAAAAATGCGGAAAGCTTTCGCGAATATGCTGTCAACGTGAGCAAGATGCCTGGGTAAAGCCTCTAATGGACGAAATTGAAATGGTCACGGTCTTTCTGCAGGCCCAAGAGGCTGACTACTTCCAAAACATGATGTCTGCTGTGGGTAAGCCATTTGCCGAGGCTATAAAAATCGGGGAAATGGTTGAAAACGGTTTAAAAATAGGTCAAATCTTGAGTCATGTTGCTTTTAAGGCCACATCATAGTCTGCTCATAATGGTTCAGAGGGATTGATAAACATAAATGGGAGTGAAGAGGGAGTTATGATGATTTCAACATCAAAGGGAGCCCGCAGGTCATTCAGCCAATCATATGCGCCTACTATCGTCCCAACACACTATTATCCCCTTCAAGATGTTGCTTATGCCGTGACACCGCCTCCCTATGAGGTGATGAGCGTGCAATTTTACACGCAGCCACAATATTATACACAAAACCAAGCCCCACCTCCCACAAATGCCCATCTTTACCAAGATCCATATAATTCCCAACCAGATGTTCCCCAGTACAATCCTCGCTCAAGAGAGTCTTTTAGAAAGAATCAGTTCACCCCTATTGGTGAATCGTATTCAATCTTGTTCCAAAAGCTAATCAGGCTAGATCTATTGTAGCCAGTGGTCTCGAACCGGCCGAACCTCGAGTCCCCTTAGCACCGAGCTGATGCTATATGTGAATACCACTCTGGAGCAGTGGGGCACAGTACAGAGGACTGTTGGACCCTTAAAAAGGCAGTTGAAGATTTGATTGAAGCCAAAAGAATTGTTTTTCAAGATGAATAAGCTCTTGATGCGATGAACAATCTGTTGCCTACCTACAACAATGGGCCAATAGTCGGAATGATTTGTGAAGATGAGGAATTTGATCTAGCATTGAAGGCCATTGCAGCCATTGCCGAGACCAATCTGCGTCCGGATTATCTCAGGGTGTGATCCAGATGTTTTACTTTATTGTCTTACTTTCTGATGTAAACTCTTCTATGTTCAAAAGTTAAAAAAAAAAGGAAAAATCAAAAATCAAATGAAATTAATATTTTATTTTCTAGGATTGTCTCTTTTCTTAATCTTGTCATTTTTCTCATTCTCTTTTTAGTTTTGTTAAATGCATATTTCAATAACATGACATGCTCGTAACTTCATGCCCGGATCCTAAAATGCTGTCAGACCTCGAAATAATGAATCAAGAATTAGGTCGCAATGAAGATTAGCTTAAAGAAATAAAACAAAGAGTCTGAACAATTGATGAAAAATTGGTTCCCGGATTAGAAAGGTCCATATATTGCAACAAGAGTACTTCCAAAAGAGTTTTGTACTTTTGACACATCGAAGGAAATATCCCTGAAATAAATGTCAATGCAAATGCAGTCAAAAGGTACTATGTTGGATCCTCCATATAGTTCTAATATTCTTCGGTTGGGATGATAAAGACTTTCATTCTTGCTACCCAAACACTATCAACCTTTGCAAACCCTTTGAACCGGCTCCCATTCTTTGATTACCCTCTTTAGAACTTGAAAGTGCTATTGAAAAATGAAATAAAGAAAAAAAATACAAAAAAAGGAGGAAGAAAAGACAAATAAAATGAAATGAATAAAACATAAAAACAAAAGAAAATTAAAAACAAAGTTTTCCTGAACTACGTTCGACTTGATTCTGAAAGGATACGTAGTAACCTCTCTCTGGGGTTCAGTCACACCAAAACAAAAATCCAAATTCCCCCAAAAGTTGAAATTGTGGCAGGAGATACAATGATTCGGCGATGGTTTTGCCTAAAAGATGCCAAAGTGGTAATTCAATCCAAATTCCTTTTACCCTAAATCCTGTTCAAGTCCTTTCGATCAATCGGTGAGAATGTTTAAGGATCGGAAAATGCAGCTACTTGGATTCGATGCAAGCAAAATGAGAAATAAAATGAGAGAGTTTTATTGGTGAAAACCCACACGAGCACCGTGAGTCGAAAGTAAGCAAAGAAATGAAAATGAGAGAGTCCTGTTAGTGAAAACTCACAAAGGTCACTATAAGGCGATGGTAAGAAGAGAAATGAAAGTAGTCAGCTAGTGAAAACCCGCAAAGGATGCCACTAATCGAAAAGAAGATCCTCATAGCCATCGGTGTCAACAAAGTCCTTGCATGGTTTCTCGAATTTTGCAGCAAAAGTTGTCATGAATTTCTATGAGTCGGATGGTTTACACAGATCAGCCATCCAGTCCAAAAGGCATGTCATATTCATTGAAGTCTATATGTACTCCAGATAAATCCTCTCCCCGAAAGGGATACCTCTCGTTTAAATTCATTTTCCTGTCCATTATTTGTTTTTCTTTGAATCCCTTTCGGTCTAACTCTATTCCGGAACTGAGACAAAGAAGGGATGGCAAGATTGATTTACAGGGCTTTTGTTTGACATGAGATAATGTGCAAAGAAGAACCCAGCCTCAGCAGGTGCATCAAGTCGACCTCGACTGTCAATGCTGGCCGATGCTCCGGAATTGAAAACTCTGGGAAGGAGAAAATCAAACCGAAGTGCCTATAAAGGCAAATGAAGTTGAAAAGGTTGAGTTCCACGTGCCAACCATATCGGCACAAGTTTGAAAAGCCAAGGTACCAAAATGATCTGAAATTAAAGTTGGAAGAAAGAAGCTAGAAATGAAAGGCCTACGAAGGCGAAATAAAGTTGGAAAAGGTTAAGTCCCATGCGACTAGCCATTGCAGCAAAGTTTGAGAAGCCAAAAAGTTCCCCAATGTTCCGAAGACAAGAAAAGAAAAGTAAAGAAAAGAAAAGAAAAGAAAAGAAAGATAGAAAAAGGGAGAATCAGAAGGGAAAGGCCTACTAAAGAAAAAATAAAGTCGAAAAGGTTGACTTCCACCGACCAACCATCATGGCAAAGTCTGGAAAAATTAGAGGTTCTCCAGGGCCTGAAATGACTTGGTCCTCGGGGAGCAAATAGTTGTAGTTGAGATCTTCATCAAAGAAGTCGAGCTGAGATCAAGTGATTGAAACAATCAAGGCCGCAAAACCAACCAATGTTTCAAACTAACAATTGTTCTTTATTTGAAAGTATAAAACAAGTTCAATCCAAAGCAACTTTGCAAGAAGCCAGTGCAACCGAAAAAAAGAAATGTGCAAGTGCTACAAACAGCTTTGCAGCAACAATCCATAAAAAAGGAAGTTCCCTCGAAATTTTTTCTTGCATTCACTCATTCCATGAAATAAAAAAAGAGAGAAAGGAAAACAAAATGAAAAAAAGAAAAGAAGATAAGAAGAATATTCAAAAAAAAATAGTAGGTTAGGATCCCCAATCTCAATTTTTACACTTTTACAACATAAGGTCTCCACTCCCTAGTTGAGTTTACTCCACTCCATAGTTGAGTTTATATTTAGACATAGGTACCCACTCCCTAGACGCCTTTTGCCAACATAGGGTCTCCACTCCCTAGTCGCCTTTTGCCAACATAGGGTCTCCACTCCGTAGTTGAGAATATTTTAGACATAGGGTCTCCACTTCCTAGTTGACTTTTGCCAACATAGGAAATCCACTCCCTAGTTGAGATTATTTTTTAGACATACGGTTTCCACTCCCTAGTCGGCGTTTTGCCAACATTAGGGTGTCCACTCCCTAGTTGAGTTTATTTTTTGGCATAGGGTCTCCACTCCCTAGTCGCCTTTTGAAAACATAGGGTCTCCACTCCCTAGTTGAGATTATTTTAGACCTAGGGTCTGTCACGATGCCAGTTTGCCCTCCGTGAACTGCCGCGAAGGCACCTAGTCTCTACGACTAGGTAAGCCTAAATTGCGGGATAAAAACCAAGTTAGGGGAAGTAAAACAGTTTAAAGCAGAAATAAAGTAATAATAGTGTTTACATGTGCCGCTCAGCATACACCATAATTAACTCTCAACACCAATACATAAATCCAAGACCCAAAAACCCATGAATCACAAGCTAAGAAGAAGTACTACATAGCTCTAATTCCGGAATGTCTAACAAGAACAGAAAAAAATACAGAAGGGCTAAATACTTGAAGCAGGAATAGAAAGGGACCCCTTGGATCTACGGACGTAGTAGATATACCTCAAAGTCTGTAAAGCAGTCGCCTCCCTCAAAGGTGGTAGGCCTGAGTAGCTGTACCTGGATCTGCACATGAAAAACATGCATAGAAGGGGCATGACTACACCACAGCGGTACTCAGTAAGTGTCAAGCCTAACCTCGGTCGGGTAGTGACGAGGAAGGTCAGGGCCCTACTGAGATAAAATAAAGAATATAAGATAAGCAGTACAGTTGAAAACTAAAGATAAGAATTTAATACAGGAAAACAAGGAATACAATAACTGAAATAGAGGCAAAACAATCACAAGGAAATAACCGGGATCTCTTAGTACCCTCAATATATGCCAGGGATCTCTTGGTATCCCAAGGATCTCTTGGTGGTGGGAACTGTGCGGTACGGGTACGCCAAGACCCCTGAACACCTGAAACACTATGTGAAATATGGGATGCAAACTGAGATGGCTGACCCGCAAAACCTCTACCATGTCGTACTCTTCCTAAAAAATAAGTAATAGTAGGTATCTCCAATCTATGAGGTCTCCTTACTTCCCTATACTCTCTCTCCTGACCTTGTCTGTCCTCTCTCTCCTGGACCCACCTATCCTCTACTCGGCAAGAAGTCCTCACCACCCGCTGAACTGGGACCACAAACTGTGTCACTGTGACATCTGGAACCCGACCAATAATAACTCACTACTCTGGAGTGGCGGTGACGGAAGTCTGGATCCCTCTCCTGATCTGTGAAGTAGCTGGTACAACTTGAATCAATCCCGCCTGAACTAACTTACCAAATATGCTCAGGAACTGCGCAAATGTCTCCTGAAGTGCTGGAGTAGTCATAGCAGTAGGTGTATCCGATGCTTGGGCTCTGATTGGAACTGTCGGTGGCTCCTCGATGGCAACTCGCGCGGGTGCTCTGGCTGGACCGCGTGCGCATCCTCGGCCTCTACCCCGACCTCTGACTGCTCTTGTAGGAGGTGCGAGTGTCTGATCATCTCCGGTAGCACGTGTAATCACCATTTGTGAGATAATAGAAGACAAAGGTTTAGGATTGTGATGTCAAAAATCTCGCACGATAGGGAAATCAAATGAAGTGGAATTTTCAAAATAGTTACATACCCTCTCGTACATAAGTAGAGATGTCTCCGTACCGATCAGCGAGATTCTAATAAAATGGCTTTTGATCCATGACTCCTATGAACCTACATCTCTAATACCAACTTGTCACGACCCCAGTTCGCCCTCCATGAACTGTGGTGATGGCACCTAGTCTCTACGACAAGGTAAGCCTAAATTGCGGGATAAAAACTAAGTTTGCGGACGTAAAATAGTTTAAAACAGAAATAAAGTAATAATAGTGTTTAGATGTGCCGCTCGACATACACCATAATTAACTCTCAACACCAATACATAAATCCGAGACTCGAAAACCCCGGAATCACAAGCTAAGAAGAAGTACTACATAGCTCTAACTCCAGAATGTCTAACAAGAATAGAAAAAAAAACAGAAGGGCTACATACTAAAAGCAGGAATAGAAAGGGACTCTTCGGATCTGCGGACACCGCAGATATTCCTCGAAGTCTCTAAAGCAGTCACCTCCATCAAGTATGGTAGTCCTGAGTAGCGATACCTGGATCTGCACATGAAAAACATGCGCAGAAGGGGCATTAGTACACCACAGGCGGTACTCAGTAAGTGACAAGCCTATCCTCGGTCGATAGTAACGAGAGAGGTCAGGGCCCCAACTGAGATAAAATAAAGAATATAAGACATGATAGTATAAGATAAGCAGTACAGCTGAAAACTAAAGATAAGAATTTAATAGAGGAAAACAAGGAATTCAATAACTTAAACAGAGGCAAAACAATCACAAGGAAAAAACCGGGGATCTCTAAGTATCCCGAGGATCTCTTAGTACTCTCAATAGATGCCAGGGATCTCTTGGTATCCCGAGGATCTCTCAGTATCCTCAATATATTATAAGGATCTCTTGGTATCCCGAGGACCTCTCGGTATCCTCAACTTGTGAAAAGGATTTCTTGGTATCCCGAGGATCTCTTGGCATCCTCAATGTATGCTAGGGATATCTTGGTATCCTTAATGTATGCTAGGGATCTCTTGGTATCCAGAGGATCTCTCGGTATCCTCAATATACGTGTTGGGGATCTCTCGGTATCCCACACTTCAGCTCAAATCATAAATACGTACATGGGATCTTCCGGGATTTTGTCTCGTAGTCCCAAAGAAAAACACACAACAAAAGAACAAGGAATACTCAAATAAACTCAACTTCATAACAACCCAATACATGGAATTCTAACTTTCACGACCCCAACCCGGTTATGATGGCGCCCAGCACCCTACTAGGCAAGCCCGACCTTATTACCACAATTCAAGATAATTAAACAAATTTCGGATAATTAACCTAGTATATTAAAAGTCTAGAATTACTGATAAAGTGCGGAAATTACCAGAATACATAATATAGTCCCACTAGGACCCGGTGTCACGATCATGAGCCTCTAAATACAGAGTTATAATCCTAATACAAGATTGTCTAAAAGCTGGAAATACAGAGTGTAAAGATAGATATAGAATGGAGCATCTTCGGCTGCGAATGCCATGCAACTACCTCGAATACTCCCGGATGCCTCTGGAACTCTGGTCAAAGCTCACTCAGCCTATGAATGCCTGGATCTATACACAAGGTGCAGGGAGTAAAGTGAGTACTCCGACCCAGTGAGTAATAAAAATAAATACAGTCCGAAGGTAAGAAAACACAGTAAATACACAAAGTAAGCTATAATCCAAATATACAGCAATGCATGGAACTGAACAACAATTTAAGACACAAATACATGAATGCAATGCAATGAAATGCATATGATGGTACATTCCAGTACCCACTACGGCGCGCAGCCCGATCCACCCATAATTATTTATCGTCTACGGCGCTCACTGGGTGTGTACAGACTCTGGATGGGCTCCTACAGCCCAAGCGCAATAACAAGCCATCTCATGGCATCAATCAAGTCCTAGTCAGTCATTGTTACCTGACCAATATATATCACACAGTGCCATTGTTACCACTGTTTCAAGTCACATCACACAACGTCATTGTTACCACTGTTTCAAGTCACTACTGCGGCGTGCAGCCCGAGCCACCCATAATCAGCGCAGCCCGAGCCACCCATAATCAGTCTAGAAAACATCATAAGCCCCTTGGGCATTTATAAAATAGCAGTTCTCAGCCCGAAATAACATTTAAAGTATCATTTGAGTTTTCAAAACTTAGAAATATGGCTGAGTTTGCAAAACAGTATTTAAAACCTTGGACTGAATTCAAATGATATGCAAAAATATGCTGAAACAGTAATATCGATCCTCGAAGAATTCTACAAATCGGCACAAGGCCCAAACATGGCAACAAGCCCAAATAACATCAATAAAGTATGTGTATCAATCACTAGTATAGTATAAATATCACTCGGGATGGACCAAGTCACAAATCCCTAATAGTAAATGACCCCGCACTCGATGTAGAATGCGTGTCACGCCTCAATTTAGCGTTACAATGTGAAAGTTCGGGGTTTCAAACCCTCAGAGCAGCATTTAAATCGATTACTCACCTCTAGCCAGCCAAATACTACTCCGCGATGCCCTTTCCTCTCGTATCGACCTCCTCGCGCGTCGAATCTGGCCAAAACCACAACGAATACAATAAAATAGGCTAAGGGAATATAACCCAACAGAAAGAACTTGAAAAACACCCAAAAACACAAAGTTGGCAAAACTCGAGCCCTGGGCCCACTTCTCGAAAAATTACAAAATTTACATCACGGGATTCCTCATCTCGTCACGAGTCCATACATATAAAATTCATCAAAATCGGAGTCCAAATGCTCCCTCAAATCCCATTTTCTCATTTAAAAACCCAAGCCCTTCTTCAATTTTTCATCCAATTTTCCAAGAATTAAAGGTAGATTCTTCAATAAAATAGCGTTTCTAGGTCACGAGACTTACCTCCAATCGATTCCCGTCAAAACTCTCTTCAATTTCTACCGAAAAGCTCTTGAGGTGGTTTAAAAATGGAGGAAATATCAATTGGGTCATGGATGAAATGACCTTATAAAACCATTATGTAATTGCTCAGATTGCTCTATGCAAACGTGAGCCTCCCTCGCGTTCGCGATGACCAAAATTTCAATTGACCAAAAATACCCTTCGCGAACGCGTCTGGTCTCCCGTGAATGCGAAGGCTTAGGCCCCCACACTTACGCGAACACGGCCAGTCAACGCGAACGCGTTGAACATCTAATTGGCCCTCTATTTTTCTTCTACGCGAACACGTAGCCCCAACGCGAATGTGATGCACCACTGCCCTTAACCTACGCGAACACGTGTCCCTGACGCGAACATGATGAACAACTTCCTAACCCCTCAACCTTACTCTACGCGTCCACGTCACTTGCCACGCGAACGCGAAGGCTTAAAATAGCCTGCACTGCTGTTGCATTTTCTGCAACACTCAAAGTCCAAAAATCCTTCCGTTGATCACCTGGAATCACCCCGAGGCCCCCGGGACCTCAACCAAAAACACCAAAATACCCCAAAACATTATACAAACTTGCCCCAATCATCAAAACATGCCAAACAACACAAAAATCATCAATTCACCACGGATTCAAGCCTAAGTTTATCAGATTTTCCGAAACTCACATTCGATCAAAAACCCGACCAAACGACGTCCGAATGACCTGAAATTTTGCACACATATCCAAAATAACCTAACGAAGCTACAACAACTCTCGGAATTCCATTCTGACCCTCGGATCAAAATCTCACCTATCAACCAGAGGTCGAGATCTAGTTCTATTTATCAATCAAAGAGTTAGAAAGCTAGCTTTAAGCAGGCCAGTCTAAGTTTGACTTTGTCGCTGGGATTCCGGGGACCGGCTTCACGAGACCATTTCGGCCTATTCATGGCTAAGCTCTATTGGGCGGACAATTACCTTTCTTTAACTAGGTGAAAGAGCAAATCAGACATTTCATTTCTTATTATAAGAAATTTGAGAGAGCGAATGAGTTTGATCGAGTCCCTTCCGCTTCTCTTTCACTACTTCCCTCATTGGGATTGGTCAAGCTCCTTCACTTATTGCTCGATCCGATCCGGAACCTATTGGGATAGCACCTTTTCCTCCTATTTAGTAGGTCTTCTTGCCCGTTCAGTTCCTCTACTGGTAGTGTAGTTGTAGTTTTGAGCGGGTGAACCCATGTTCTATCTCGTAGTCACCTAAGTGGCAGAGTCTGTAAACTCAAAATTCTTTTCGATTATAATCGATGGAATCGACCATTTCGCTACATAAAGAATAATCGATTTGAACAGGCCATAAGAACGGAAATGTCACAATATTTTTTTGACACATGTAAAANTATCAACTTTTTGGAAAATGACAAATTTTCGATATAGAACGTGATAATCAAAAACAGCGTCTCTTTTTTTTTTTTGGAATCGAGCGAGATGATATGCTGAAACGGGTGCTAGCTTGAAAACCGCCGCAGAACGAAGCAACGCTGTCGGTTGAGGCCTCACCGGGCTTTCATAAATCAGTCCAATTCAAGCCTAATTCTACACCGGACCTCCAACTTCAATTCTGATCATACTCCCAAGTCGCAAATCATCCCCCGAAGCTAACCGAACCACCGAAATTCGCATCCGAGCCCTCTAACTATATAGTCAACTTTCGGTTGACTTTTCCAAAACATGCTTCCTTCTAAGAGGCTAAGTGCCTCATTTCCAACTAAAACCAATCCAATTCTACCCGATCAACTCAAATACTGATATTGATACATGGTGAAACATAATATGGGGGAAACGGGACGGTAACTCATGTGACGACTGGTCGGGTCGTCGCATCCTCCCCAACTAAAACAAACGCTCGTCCTCGAGCGGGTCAAGAAACATACCTAGAGTCTCAAACAAGTGAGGATATCTGCTCTGCATCTCCCGCTCGGTCTCCCAAGTAGCCTCCTCCATAGGCCGACCTCTCCACTGCACCTTCACCAAACATATATCCTTTGACCTCAATCTCCGAACCTGACGACCCAAATTAGCCACTGGCTCCACATCATAGGTCAAATCGTCATCCAACTGTACTGTACTAAAGTCCAACACATGACATGGGTCCCCAACATACTTCCGGAGCATAGACACATCAAATACCAGATGAACTCCCGACAGGCTGGGTGGCAAAGCAAGCATATAGGCCACCTCCCCAATCCTATTAAGGATCTCAAAAGGGCCAATGAACCTCGGACTCAGCTTCCCTTTCTTCCCGAACCGCATGAAGCCCTTCATAGGCAAAACCTTCAACAACACCTTCTCGCCCACCATATAAGATACATCTCGGACCTTTCGGCCCGCATAACTCTTCTGACGCGACTGAGCTATACGAAGTATCTCCTGGATCACTTTCACATTATCTAAGGCATCCTGGACCAACTCTGTCCCTAATAACCTAGCCTCGCCGGGCTCAAACCAACCAACCGGAGATCTACACCGTCTCCCATATAAGGCCTCATATGGCGCCATCTGAATGATGGATTGATAGCTGTTGTTGTAAGCAAACTCTATAAAAGGCAAGAAATCAGCCCAAGAACCTCTAAAGTCAATAACACAGGCACACAACATGTTTTACAATGTCTGAATGGTACGCTCGGACTGCCCGTCCGTCTGAGGATGAAACGTTGTGCTCAGCTCTACCTATGTACCCAACTCTCACTGAAAAGTCCTCCAGAAATGAGAAGTAAACTGAGTACCCCTATCTGATATGATGGAAACTCGGACCCATGCAACCGTACAATCTCCCGGATGAACATCTCCGCTAACTGCTCCGAAGAATAGGTGGTACACACCGGAATGAAGTGCGCGGACTTGGTTAGCCGATCCACAATCACCTAAATTGAATCAAAATTCCTCGCTATTTGAGGGAGACCACTCACAAAGTCCATAGTAATCCTCTCCCACTTCCACTCGGGAATATCTATGTGCTGAAGTACACCACCGGGCCTCTGGTGCTCATACTTGACCTGCTGACAGTTGAGACACTGAACTACATAACTCATAATATCCTTCTTCATTCTCCTCCACCAGTAATGCTGTCTCAAATCCTAATACATCTTTGCGGCACCTGGATGAATAAAGTACCGTGAGCTGTAGGCCTTCTCCAATATCAACTCCCGAAGACCATCGACATTGGGCACGCAAATCCGGCCCTGCATCCTCAACACACCATCACTATCAATAGTCACATCCCTGGCATCATCATGCTGAACCCTGTCCTTGAGGAAAAACAAATATAGATCATCATACTAGCGCTCTCTAACGCGTTCATACAAGGAAGACCGAGAAACCACACAAGCCAACACCCGACTAGGCTCCGAAATATCTAGCCTCACCATCCGATTGGCCAAAGCCTGGACATCAACTGCAAAGGGCCTCTCCCCAACTGGAATATATGCCATACTACCTATACTCACCGCCTTCCGGCTTAAGGCATCGGCCACTACATTGGCCTTCCCCGAATGATATAAACTGGTAATATCATAATCCTTGAGCAACTCAAGCCATCTCCGCTGCCTCAAATTAAGATCCTTCTGTTTGAACAAATTCTCTAGACTGCGATGATCGGTATACACCTCACAAGATACGCCATATAAGTAGTGCCTCCAAATCTTCAAAGCATGAACTATAGGAGCCAACTCCAAATCATGTATAGGGTAGTTCTTCTCATGGGGCTTCAGCTGACGAGAAGTATATGCAATAACTCTACCCTCCTGCATCAACACACATCTGATCCCAACTCTAGAAGCATCACAATACACACTATACGAACCTGAAGCTGATGGCAATACTAACACTAGAGCCGTGGTCAAAGCTGTCTTGAGCTTCTGAAATCTCTCCTCGCACTCCTCGGACCACACAAATGGAGCACCCTTCTGAGTCAACTTGGTCAAGGGTGATGCAATAGAAGAAAATCCCTGAACAAACCGGCGATAATACCCTGCCAACCCAAGGAAACTACGAATCTCCGTGGCTGAAGTCGGTCTAGGTCAACTCTGCACCGTATCTACCTTCTTCGGATCAACCTGAATACCATCACTGGATACCACGTGTCCCAGAAAAGCCACCGACCCAAGCCAGAACTCACACTTGGAGAACTTTGCATAAAGCTTCTCCTCCCTCAATCTCTGTAATACTACTCTCAAATGCTAAGCATGCTCCTCCTGGCTACGCGAGTACACCAGGATGTCATCAATGAAAACAATCGCAAATGAATCCAGATACGGCCGAAACATGTTGTTCATCAAATGCATGAACGCGGCTGGGGCATTAGTCAGCCCAAAAGACATAACTAGAAACTCATAATGCCCATATCTCGTCCTGAAAGTTGTCTTCATAATATCAGAATCCCTAATCTTCAGCTTGTGATAGCTAGAGCGAAGATCAATCTTCGAGAATACCCTCGCTCCCTGGAGCTGATCAAACAAATAATCAATATGCGGTAGTGGATACTTGTTCTTCACTGTCACCTTGTTCAACTGCCTGTAGTCAATGCACATCCTCATTGTACCATCTTTCTTCTTCACAAATAAGACCGGTGCACCCCACGGTGATACACTCGGTCAAATGAACCCCTTATCTCGGAGTTCCTGAATCTTCTCCTTCAATTCCTTTAACTCAGCTGGTGCCATACGAAAGGGAGGAATAGAGATGGGCTGAGTGCCCGGCACCAGATCAACACCAAAATCAATGTCCCCGTCCGGTGGCATGCCCGGCAGGTCCGCTGGAAACACATCTGGAAAATCCCTCACCACTGGAACAAAATCAAGGCTAGGAGTCTCAGCTCCAACATCTCTCACAAAGGCCAAATACGATAGACAGCCCTTCCCAACCATCCATTGGGCCTTTAGGAAGGAAACCACCCTACTGGGGACATAGTCAGTCATGCCACGCCACTCTATCCTCGGAACACCCGGCATAGCCAATGTGACTGTCTTGGCATGACAGTCTAGAATAGCATGGCACGGAGATAGCCAGTCCTTGCCCAGAATAACATCACAATCTACCATGCTCAACAGCAACAAGTTAACTCGGGTCTCCAGACCCCCAATAGTAACAAGACATGATCGATACACGTGGTCCACAATAATAGTATCGCCCACCGGGGTAGATACGTGCACAGGTAAAGCAAGACACCCTCGGGTCATACCTAAATGATGAGAAAAGTATAAAGATACATAGGAATAAGTAGAACCGGGGTCAAATAAAACTGAGACTGAAATAATACCTGTGATAATAGCATCCGAAGAAATAGCATCTGACCGGCCCTGAAGAGCATAGAATCGAGCCTGACCACCGCCTGATCGACCTGCGCCCCTGGATCGACCCCTTGCTGCTTGTCCTCCTCCCCTAGCTGGCAGGGCAGATGAAGAAGAAACTGGACAAGAAGACGAGGGCTGATCCCTCTGCTGAGAATGACTACCATGAAGCCGAGGACAATACCTCTTTGTATGACTAAACTCGCCGTACTCGTAGCAACTACCAGGTGCTGGAGAAGGTGAATGATGGGAATGCCTCGCACCAGAGTGACTAGCTGATGCCCTCGGCGCCAAAGAACCCTGAGTTGAAGAAGCATAAGATGAACTCTGTGCCGGAGGGCATTCAAAGAAGACTGACCCTGCTGAAACCCCTGGTAACCACGGCCTGAAGACGCCCCACGATACTCGGGACGAGCCGACTGATGAGGCATGTAAGAACGACCTCTGCTCTGCTGAAACTGGCACCTAGACAGAGCACCACTGTAGCTACCTGATCCACGAGGCCTCTTGGCCTTCCGCTCCTCTCTCTCCTGATGGCGATCCGCCTCAATATCTCGAGCAATATCAACTGCATCCTCAAAAGTATGACTCAAAATCCTCTCTCGAGCCATCAGGATACGGATGGGATAGATAAGTCCATCCACAAACCTCCTAATCCTCTCCCGGTCAGTCGGGATCATCCATGGAGCATAACGAGCCAACTTCGAGAATCTTATCTTATACTGGGACATGGTCATATCTCCCTGATGAAGATACTCAAACTGCCTATGCCGCTCCTCCCTCTGAGACTGCGGTACCCACTTCTCCAGAAAGAGAGTGGAGAACTCCTGCCATGACAAAGGCACTGCACCTACCGGCCTACGACGCTCATATTCCTCCCACCAGGTGAAGGCTACTCCTGAGAACTGGAAAGTAGTAAATGATACACCGCTAGTCTCCAAGATCCCTGCTATCCGCAGCATACGCCGACACTTGTCAAGAAAACCTTAAGCATCCTCACCCTGAGCACCACTGAAAGTAGGAGGTGAAAGTCTGCTGAACATCTCAAGACGACGCTGCTCATCATCTGGCATAACTGGAACTATAACATCCAAAATCGGTGCAACCGGCTGAACTGGGGCAACCTACTGAACTGGGGGTGCCTCTGGTGTCTGCAACCCCTGCACTACCAGCTCAGGTGTGCGAGCAGAGGGGGTCTAATTGCCTTCCCCGGCCTATGAAGTAGCTGCTGCAGTAGTTGCTGAGACTGCCTGAGCCAAGCCAGTGCAAACCGATAGAATCTGAGCTAGGGCCTCTTGAGGACTCAGAATCACAATAGGCACAGTTGGGGCCTGAGCAGGTGCTGTTGGAGTCTCTACAGTTGGAGCCTGATCCTGAGCCGGGGCAACTGGTGGGTCAATAGGTGCTACCCCTGCGGCTCTGCCTCGACCACGGCCTCGACCATGACCGCGTCCATGGCCTCTGGTGGCATCAGTAGATGGTAATGGTGGTCGTCCGCCACGTCCGGTAGCGCGTGTTCTCGCCATCTGCGAGAAAATGGAATAACAAAATTTAGTTCTCAACAAAGTCGCACGATAAGAATTCCAAGAATATGAAATTTTTCTAAAGGTTTTGCAGCCTCCCGAGGATAAGTATAGACGTCTCCGCACCGATCCGCGAGACTCTACTAAACTGGCTCATGACTCGCGAGACCAAATAACCTAGGCTCTGATACCAACTTGTCACGACCCCAACCCGGTCGTGATGGCGCCCAACACCCTACTAGGCAAGCCCAACCTTATTACCACAATTCCTGATAATTAAACAGATTTCAGATAATTAGCCCAGTATATTAAAAGTCTAGAATTACTGATAAAGTGCGAAAATTACCAAAATACATTATATAGTCCCACTAGGACCCGGTGTCACAATCATGAGCCTCTAAATACAGAGTTATAATCCTAATACAAGTCTGTCTAAAAGCTGGAAAATATAGAATATAAGAATAAAGATAGAAGGGAGAATCTTCGGCTGCGAACGCCATGCAGCTACCTTGAATACTCCTGGAGAATGCCTCTGGAACTCTAGTCAAAGCTCACTTAGCCTGTGAATGCCCTGGATCTGCACACAAGGTGCAGGGAGCAAAGTGAGTACTCCGGCCTAGTGAGTAATAAAAATAAATACAGTCTGAAGGTAAGAAAACACAGTAAATACACAAAGTAGGCTATAATCCAAATATGCAGCAATGCATGAAACTTAACAACTGAACAACAATTTCAGATACAAATGCATGAATGCAATGCATATGATGGTACATTCCAGTACCCACTGCGGCGCGCAGCCCGAGCCACCCATAATCTTTTATCGTCGACGGCACTCACTGGGGGTGTGTACAGACTCCGGAGGGGCTCCTACAGCGCAAGTGCAATAACAAGTCATCTCGTGGCATCAATCAAGTCCTGGACAGTCATTGTTACCTGACCAATTTATATCACACAGTGCCATTGTAACCACTATTTCAAGTCACATCATACAGCGTCATTGTTACCACTGTTTCAAGTCACTGCTGTGGCGCGCAGCCCGAGCCACCAATAATCAGTCCAGAAAACATCATAAGCCTCTTGGGCATTTATAAAACAGCAGTTCTCAGCCCGAAATAACATTTAAAGTATCATTTGAGTTTTCAAAACTTAGAAATATGGCTGAGTTTGCAAAATAGTATTTAAAACCTTGGTCTGAGTTCAAATGATATGCAAAAATATGCTGAAACAGTAATATCGATCCCCGAAGGATTCTACAAATTGGCGCAAGGCCCCAAACATGGCAACAAGCACAAATAACATCAATAAAGTATGTGTATCAATTACCAGTATAGTATAAATATCACTCGGGATGGACCAAGTCAATCATCCCCAATAGTAAACGACCTTGCACTCAACGTAGAATGTGTGTCATGCCTCAATATAGCATTACGATGTGAAAGTCCGGGGTTTCAAACCCTCAGAGCAGCATTTACATCTATTACTCACCTCTAGTCGGCCAAATACTACTCTGCGATGCCTTTTCCTCTCGTATCGACCTCGTTGCGCGTCGAATCTGGCCAAGACCACAACGAATACATTACAATAGGATAAGGGAATATAACCCAACCGAAAGAACTCGAAAAACACCCAAAATATGAAGTTGGCAAAACTCGAGCCCCGGACCCACTTCTCGAAAAATTACAAAATTCACATCACCGGATTCCTCATCTCACCACGAGTCCGTACATATAAACTTCATCACAATCGGAGTGCAAATGCTCCTTAAAATCCCATTTTCTCATTTAAAAATCGAAGCCCTAAATCTTCAATTTTTCACCCAATTTTCCAAGAATTAAAGGTAGATTCTTCAGTAAAATAGCATTTCTAGGTCACGAGACTTACCTACAATCGATTCCCGTGAAAACTCTCTTCAATTTCTATCCAAAAGCTCTTGAGGTGGTTCAAAAATGGAGGAAATATCAATTGGGTCGCGGATGAAATGACCTTATAAAACCCTTATGTAATTGCCCAGATTGCTCTATGCGAACGCGAGCCTCCCTCGCGTTTGCGATGACCAAAATTTCAGCTGACCAAAAATACCCTTCGCGAATGCGTCTAGTCTCCCGCGAACACGAAGGCTTAGGCCCCCACACTTACGCGAATGCGTTGAACATCCAACTGGCCCTCTATTTTTCTTCTATGCGAACACGTAGCCCCAACGCGAATGCGATGCACCACTGCCCTTAACCTACGCGAACGCGTAGCCCTAACGTGAATGTGATGAACAAATTCCTGCCTCCTCAACCTTACTCTACGCGTCCACGACACTTGCCACGCGAACGCGAAGGCTTAAAATAGCATGCACTGCTATTGCATTTTCTGCAACACGCAAAGTCCAAAAATCCTTTCGTTGATTACCCGGAATCACTCGGAGGCCCCCGGGTCCTCAACCAAAAACACCAACATACCCCAAAACATTATACAAACTTGTCCCAATCATCAAAACACGCCAAACAACACAAAAATCATCAATTCACCACGGATTCAAGCCTAAGTTTATCAAATTCTTTCGAAAATCACATTCAATCAAAAACCCGACCAAACGACGTTCGAATGACCTCAAATTTTGCACACATATCCAAAATCACCTAACGAAGCTACAGAAACTCTCAGAATTCCATTCCGACTCTCGGTCAAAATCTCACCTATCTACCGGAATTCGCCAAAATTCAAACTTCGCCAATTCAAGCCTAATTCTACACCGGACCTCCAACTTCAATTCCGATCGCACTCCTAAGCCGCAAATCATCCCCCGAAGCTAACCGAATTACCAGAATTCGCATCCGAGCCCTCTAACTATATATTCAACTTCTGGTTGACTTTTCTAAAACAAGCTTCCTTCTAAGCGGCTAAGTGCCTCATTTCTAACTAAAACCAATCCAATTCTACCCGATCAACTCAAATACTAATATTGAAACATGGTGCAACATAATATGGGGGAAATAGGACGGTAACTCACGTGACGATGGGCCGGGTTGTCATACTATTATAGTATGCTTCACATAATACAAACAAGGCAGTTAAAGAAAATAAAGCAATTAAGTCAATTAGACATGCTTTTCTAAGCTAACAGCTGGTTTAAAGGGGCAAGTAGAATAGATAGAAAGGGTAAAACACAATTAATGTTACTTAATGAAAATTGAATTTTCAACCATTAGCACAAGTACGCACTCGTCACCTCACGTACAAGGCATTTCAATTATCACAATACTAATCCTAATGGGAAAGTCCCCCACACAAGGTTAGGCAAGCCACTTACCTCGAACCGGCTCAATAATCAACCTGAAACCATGTTCTTGTCATGAGTACTTTACTCCAAGTGGCCCAAATCTATTCAATTCAAGTGCATAATGTAAATAACACTTCAAGTAACTGATTCTACAAAGAAATTCTAATCTAAATGCAAAATTAGGCAAAATGACCAAAACGCCCCACAGGCCCATGTCTCGGATAGGATACAATTTACATTTCTAGAATCCTCACATTCTCAAGATTTCATTTATATCAAAATTTTCTGAATCCGACATCAAAATCGTGATCCAAATTCAATAGTTAGGTCTAAGAACCTTTTCTTCAACTTTTCCACCCCAATTTCGAATTTGAAGGATAATTTTAAGCATAGATTCGTGGAAAACAATAAAAAGCGAGAAAGAATCACTTATCAAAACACCCAAGTTAAAATACCTCTCAAAATTGCCTATCTCGAGATTCCAAATAAAATTTTCAAAGTTTTTGAACAAACCCTCGGTTCTGTCCCCTTTTCTGCCCATTTGTTCCGCTTTAGCGGTCAAGGGACCGCACCTACGATCCTGACTATGCAGAGAATCGACCGCATCTGCAAAAATCACTAATGAACCTAAAATCCACTTCTGCGATACCTTTTTTGCATCTACTGCATCGCAGGTGCGAGAAAACAGGTGCGGTATCCTTCTCGCACCTGCGGCTCCTGCTGGACTTTCCCAATTCCACTTCTGCAGTGGAATCGCTGCTTCTGTGGGTCTGCACCTGCGGAACCCAAACCATAGGTGCGGTTATGACAGATACCAGCAATGCAAAAACCTTCCTATGTCCAAATTTCACTTCCTTTAAGCACCCGAAACTCACCCGAGGCCCCTAGGACCTCAACCAAACATGCCAACAAATCCTAAAACATCATTCAAACTTCTTCCAACCTTTGGAACGCTAAAAAAACATCAAAACACCTATTTTTCATCGGATTTAAGCCTAAGAATTTCAAAAACTCTAAAAATACATTTTCGATCAAAAAGTCTATCAAACTTCATCCCAATGACCTAAAATTTTGCACACATGTGACATTTAACACTACGGAGCTACTCCATCTTTCGGAATTTCATTTTGACCCTCGGATAAAAAATCTCACTATCGGACCTGAAACTTCAAAAATTTAACTTTCGGCATTTCAAGCCAAAATTAGCTACGGACCTTTAAAACACATTCCGATCACGCTCCTAAGCCCGAAATCATATAACGGAGCTAACAGAACCATCAAATTTCCATTCCAAGACCGTCTTCACACTGTTCCGATTATGGTTAACTTTTCAACACTTAAGCTCTCATTTAGGGACTAAGTTTACCAAAGCTCTCCGAATAAAAACCGAACGTCCCAACAAACCAAAATAGCAGAAATAAACACGGGGAGAGCAGTTAATAGGGGATTGGGGCGTAATTTTTTAAAATGACCGGCGGGTTCATTACAGGGTCTCCACTCCCTAGTCACCTGTTGCCAACATTAGGCCTCCACTCCCTAGTTGAGATTAGTTTAGATATAGGTTCTCCACTTCTTAGTCGCCTTTTGCCAACATAGGGTCTCCACTCCCTAGTCGCATTTTGCCAACATAGTGTGTTCACTCCCTAATTGAGATTATTTTAGACATAGGGTCTCTATTCCCTAGTCGCCTTTTACCAACATAAGGTCTCCACACCCTAGTTGAGATTTTATACATAGGGTCTCCATTCCCTAGTCGCCTTTTGACAACATAGGGTCTCCATTCCCTAGTTTAGATTATTTTAGACATAGGGTCTCCACTCCCTAGTTGCCTTTTGCCAACATAGGGTCTCCACTCCCTAGTTGCCTTTTGCCAATATAGGGTCTCTACTCCCTAGTTGAGATTGTTTTAGGCATAGGGTCTCCACTCCCTAGTCGCCTTTAGCCAACATAGGGTCTCCACTCCCTAGTTGACTTTTAGTATAGATATAGGGCTCCACCCCCCATTCCCCTTTTCCCAAGGATACACAATCCTGTTTTTTTTCTTTCAATAAAGAAGTTGTTTAGAGTTTTGTTACAATAACTCAAGAAATTTTCCTAGTGAAAACTGGGGCAAAAAAATTTCGTTTGTTTGTTTGTTTTGGTGTCTGAGCAGGTTTCACCTCGAGGCATAGGGTTCGGGATAACCAAAAGAATGAGTCTCATTCCCGAATAAAGGAAAAGAAGAAAAAGAAGAAAAAGAAAAATAAGTAAACACAAAGTGCAGAAGTGGAGAAAGATGCCGACTGCTCCAAATTTGATTAAAGTCATAAGCTTCGCATGTCCCGCCTTGATCCGAAAAGCTGAAGAAGAAGGAACCAGCACCTGCACCTTACAAGCATCAAGATATATATCAGAGTCTGCATGAAGAACCAACCAAGACTCAAGATCAAGCCTCAAAAGACTCATAGATAGGAATCTTGTAACTCGTAGCTGATAGGCTTAGTTAATCTTTTTAATTTGATTTTGATGTAATAATAGAACCATTGATTGGAACCTCGACGGCACCTCGCTCGGCTCTCAATCTCGGTAGTTCATTACCTCATTCACTTTTGAACTACACGTGACCAGATTTCTTTATAGCCAAGGATATGTAGGCAGCTCAGATACCAGTATCAAATACTTTCTCTTTTCTTCTAGTTTTGGTATCTCTAAATAAAGGTCCGGTAAAAAAAACTGTCTAGTCATTCTTTGTCTGAAAACTCTTTACGTTTCAAGTCAATAAAGGGCAACTGTAGACATGTCATTTTTGACTCTCCGCAAGATTTTTCATATTTTAGTACGTAAATATTTAACTTAGGCTTAATATAGCTATTTTGATTAATTTTGACTGTTTTACTTTATTTTATTACAAAAAAATAAAAATACCAAAAAATAGTTTCGTTAATATGTTGTAGTCATTTTTAATCTTGAAAAATACCAAAAAATAGTTTTATTTTAATGACCAGTCTTATTTTAATAGTTATTTTATTTAAGAAGGACTAATTAATAAATGAGGTCATATTTTAATCTCGTTCGCGGGGAAAGAATAAAACTTGAGCTCGAGCAACCCATTTTTAGGACTAATTTTGGACCTAGCCCATAATTACTATGCCCATACCCCTAAACTAATCTCTACCCCTATATAATAGTACCTAATCCCTAAATAGACCTACGCCTAAAAAACCTTCAGATTTGCTGTTCTTCAGTAAAAATACATAACAAATGAGAACAAAAAAATCAGAGCCTAAGACCTTAGACTCAAAGATCTGAGCGTCGCAATATACAAACCCTCCCCCAATCAGATTTTGTTTTGGCTCCCTTACATTCCAAAATCCTTGAAGTTTCATTCCTCTTTATGCTTGAGCTTCAGCAGCGAAAACCATTTTTCTGAAGTAAATCTGATGCCCACCGGTCATTTCCTTCTTCCCACGACCATCATCTCCAAAACAAAACTTGCAACAACCAACACCGGCCAGATCTCATCTCAACACCACCATGTCTGGCAAACAAAAACCAAAAAATGAGTAACGAACACATGTACAACACGTCCAAATCGGCACCCAGCAACAACCATGAGATTTTTTCGAAATCGACCCCAATAACCAGTAAACGCAGTCGCAAATGGCTCGTTTTCAGCCCATTCATTGTCTAGTTTTCGGTGTGGTCCTTTGTTGAGTCTTGGTTGTGATTCTTTGCTCGACATTGTTTCCATTTTTTTTATTGGATTTCAGATCCGAGATCAGATGTTACTCTTGTCTTTTATTAAAATTTAATCAATCAAATTTAAATTCGTAATTGGATTTTGCTGAAGTCGTTGTTGACTGTTTCGTTCCTGAATAAATTGTTGTTCGAATTATTTGTGATCGCTCAATAGCACTAGCATGCGTTTATTCTGATGATATTTAGTTTGTGTGTTTCCTTCATGAATTTGTATTTGGTTGGTTTTCAAGGGTGCAAATACCATCATATTCAATGTTTCCTTTGTAGCTATAGTACAAAATTAGCATAAATATTTTTGAGCTAAAATCTGATTGTTTTCAACTTTTCCAGTGATAACATGAATTATTTATTATTTAATAGATTTACGGGGGTCAATGTTACTAAAGGCATAATTTAGATTATATCTTATCTAAGAGTGATTTATTTAATAGTTTTGAGCTCAACTATTAATTTGCATATTTGTTCTTAGTTGTTGTTGTATTACTAGTTCGTTACTTTGACTTTGAAAGTTAATTTGGATAATTTGGTGCGCAGGTATCTTGGTTCGGATAGAAATTAATCCATTTTTTATTAGTAAAGAAAATTTCATAATAGATAATGTCAATAACTAAGTACTATATTTTTCCTTGTCACAACCATTCCATAATTCATGACCTCGCGATAATACGAAACTTGGGGAAAACAATCTTGAACATCATAGCTTGCTTTAAGTGTGATTAATAGTAAAATATTGTGACTATAGATACGATTCTCGTAGCATGGTCACAGTACGTAAATTCCAATTCGGGGGCGCATATTATAACAACTTCGAATAATAAAATCCTTTGAAATAAATTGAGGTGTGTCATGCCAAACAAAATTTACAATCCATGGCCCTAATAAGATTAGATTCAAGAATTAACATTTATAGAAAAAGGCTTGAGTTGTGCCATAAATGAATTAAATCATAAATAGCCCTTACAAATATTGATATTAAAAATTGAATCTTCATAGTTGCTTTGGTGCGCATTATTTAAATAATTCATTGTTTACTGTGAAAATAGTAACAACAATTGAATTTGTAAATGGGATTCTAAAAATATATAATCTATCATCGAGCTAGTTTTTAGGGCAGTTGATGAAAGAGATGCTAAGTTTAAAGATAAGACATGAGCTAAGACATAGCAGTAAGCAAACCGAAGGGGCCTATTGCTCGACCGCGGAGCAGGTCGATGTAGGCCTCGATGCTGAGGCTTGGGTTAAGATCGAGCTATCAAGGATAGTCGGGAAAGGGATAACAAGTAGAAATACGATCAATTAAGTTTCTTTATGGACATTGCATAGTAGGACGTGTGAAGAACAAGTATGAAAGTAATAAACACGGCGTGGCCTTGGGCCAATGAGAACAAATGACTTGGAATAAAAGAGAGAGAAGATATTATTGCTTTACGTGGAGAAGTAGAGCTCTGGCCTACAAGGCGTTAGTGACACCCTTTTTATACAAAAGGGGATGCCCAAACTTAGTATAAAATCTTTTGACATGACAAAAAGGATGGGATGTGACAGTCCGTTAGCTTTGCGTTGAGTGAGGGCTGGCATCAAACTGCTTTAATAAATCTAATCGACCCCAGGTGCATTCCTCGATGGATTCTCGCTTTCGTCAGGCTTTAAGTAGATGTTCATTCTCGGTAAGGCATCAACGGGTTTTGAGGGGGAAGATCGACCTGTGATATCGTGCTTTCGGGGCCATTCTCCAAAATATCACGTGGGGGGGGGGGGGGGCGGGGG